>APFE030344450.1:10135-69653 GCA_000404065.3 Pinus taeda | reverse complement strand
GTGGACCACATAAATCACTATGCACAAGCTGTAAAGGGGCTGAGGCGTGCCAAGAGGCACGTTTTTCAAAAATGTCCCAATGATGTTTTCCGAGTACACATCCGGAACAAACACCATCTCTGCAAGATACCATTGGAAGTCCTGTCACCATATTTTCTTTACACAGATTTTGAAGGGAGTGATAGTTTAAGTGACCAAATCTCTCATGCCAAACTTTGCTCACTTCATCATTATGAGCAACAAATACCGAGGGAAGATTTGATGACCTAAAGTTGTGAAACTTCTACAACCTTGTAGAATCATCAGCAATGCCAGTAGCTAAAATCTGTCTAGGATCTTTTAGGTCCTTAATTACAACATTGTGAGGTGAAAATTCAACGATTTCTTCACCTGAATAAGTTATCTGATAAACAGATAGAAGGTTGGAGGATAAGGTTGGAACACATAATACATCATTAAATTGACCATTGTCTATATGAACAGTTCCAGTCCCTACAACACTAAGAGATCTATTATCACCAACATATATATTTTTGGTGTTACAATCATTTAAAGAAGAAACATGGCTTTATTTTTGGCCATGTGATAAGAAGCTCCAGAATCAATGAGCCATTCATGAGAATGAGAGGAAGAAGAGACATTTAATGCATAGCCAAACCGAGATGCTTGACAACCACATGCAGAAAGTGCCATTCCTGAAGTTGAATTTGAAGAGTGCTCCAAATTGATGTTATGCTTCTTTGTTGCTGCTTCCAAGGCTTCCATCTTCTTAAAGCATTTAGATTCTAAGTGGCCATCTCGATTACAAAAATGGCAATGTCTATCAGTCTTCTTGCCTTTGTTTTTATTTGCCTTATCATTCTGGTGAAATGATTTTTCATTTGAGGCTGAAATTGCTTAGGACCCTTGTTTGGTTTAGGACCATTATTTTTAGGATATGACTTCTTAGGATTCTTTGAGTTTGGTTGCTGCTGGGCGATTAATGCTTTCTTAGAAGAGTTTCCAAGATTAAGAAGACCAAGGTGTAAGAGTTTTTCTTGTTCTCTTATTAAAGAATCACAAAAAGAATCAAAGGAAGGGGATTGTAGTCATTCCTTGAGAAATGAAGGCTTCTCTTGTAGAATGGAAGGTGGAAACAAACACAGAGTAGGCTAGTCCCAACTTAGAAAGAATGCAATAGATAAGGGCACTATCTTCTTTCTTAACTTTAACACCTTCCAAAAGAAGTCTAATGGTCTTGAACTTGGACAAGAAATCTTCAATGCAAGAAAAATCATTGGGGTTTAATGTAAGCAACTCATTTTCAAGCTGATGGGCTCTAAGTTCATTTTTTATTCCAAAAACTTTAGTAAGCTGCTCCATTGCTTTATCGGGAGTATCAAGTTCAACAATATGGAATCTAAGATCGGGAGAGATAGACATCCCTATCAACCCACGTGCTTGATCTTGCCTATTTTCCCATTTGGTTGCTTTCTCTTCATCTTTTGGCTTGGTTTCTTGGCCTATGGCTATTTGGTAAAGACCTTTACTTATAAGTAAATCCACAATGTAGGACCACCATTAGAAGTAGTTGGTATTGTCAAGGATAACTTGGCATGAACTTTCCATTTTGACAGAAACTGAAGCTATATATGCTGAAACTAAGTGTTCCAATGGAAAGAGCTCGAAAAATTAGGTTGGTTAAAAAAAAACGGTTCTGAAAATGGCTTCCGGATGAAGAAGTTATGACCTTTTAAAACACGTTGATGAAGGCGCCGACAAAGTGCGGGAATGTGCAGAAATGAAAAACGCTCATTTTTCAACAAAAGGGAGATTTGAACCCAAGACCTCTACTCTCTTAAATTAGCTTTGAACCAAGTGAGCTATACAAAAAGATAGATAGAGGGGGCGGGCTTTGTTTTCTTTTAGTCACGAATGCTTTGGATTGTGTGCTTACTTGAGAAAGCTCTTTTTCTCCCTACAAAACAAAAACACAAAACCCAACACAGACATGCAAAAAAAAAACAAGCCTTACGGCTTAAAGTTAGCTTTACCCGGAAACTAAATATTTTCCTCAATGTTTCTGATTTTCCGAGATCACACTAAGGTGCAGGGAAAATAGCATATGCATGAGAAAAAATTCTTCCTTTCTGTTTCTGATTTTCCCAGATCGCACAGAGTCGCAGGGCAAAGAGCATACACAGAAATGAAAGGTATAAATCCGGTAAAAAAAAAAAGCTAAATAAACCAAAACCGAAATAAACAGAGAGAAAATAACACTAAACTGCAAATAAACACTGTATACCTCAAGATCTAAAAAATGACGCAGCTAGGGCTACTGGAAAGCTTTTCGCGTGAAATAAAAGGGGTTCCTCACTGGAACAGATGCTCCCAACACAACAGAGCAGTCCTCTCGGCCCGGAAGCAGTCAGAAACAGGAGATCTAGGAGATGGCAGTCGCATGCAGTTCTACCGGCTTCAGATTTGGATCAACAACGGATGCGGCCCTCAATTTATTAATAAAAGAATGAAAATTTACATAAGCTTCTCTCATGCACGGTGAACCTACAAATGACCCTCCATGCGCTTTAAATAGAATTCATGGACCAATCGGGTTTCAAGGCCACGGATCAAGTGTCAGTAATACCGAGGAGAGAATGAACCGTCGGATCACTACATATCGTGACCGTCGGATTGTAAATTACAAATGTACATGTTAAAGAAACACACTTTACCTAACTCTATACCAAACCAAGTTATACTTAACTATTCCTACGTGTCGGAATATCCTAACACTATTTTCTAAACCACCAAATGTACTCATTTTTTCCTATATAAATAGAACATTGACTTACAAAAAAATCGTATATAATTAATTAATCATTATTATATATATTTATATATATAGAGTATATATATATATTAAATATTATATTAAATATTGATATTTAATAAATCTATTTAACTCAATATTTATATTGATTAATGTTATTTTAAATTATATTTATATCTAAATAAAATTATATATATTATATATATATATATATATAACAAATTTTGAAGACTATACCACTATAAACCTCATTATTAAACCATAAATATTGGAAAGTTTAAGTATAAACTTCTATATATTTAATCTATAATTTATAGATAATATAACATTATTTAGTATTTAATAATATATTTACTAATTATTTAATTTTAATAATATATTGTTGATAATTAATATTACAATTTATTATAATATTAAATGTAGATTAATTATAAACTTTAAAATTAAAACAACCACATCTACCCATTAAAACAATAAAAATACTACAACAGCACTTGTTTTAAATTCATTACGTTTTCTTTTTTCATTGTGCGTAATGAAGTGCGTTTTCATTTTCCATTGTGTATAATATTTATTATACACGTTTACAACATTCTTCCTTAAAACATTGATATTAGATTTCCTTCGAACAAAATAACTCAATAACAATGCTTAATGTTTTCTTAATTTCTTTATTAAACTTTCTTATTAGCATTATTTCCATGTTTCATATTTTCCTTTTTAGCATTTAATCTTCTTAAAAAATACTCAATAACAAACAACTTCTTAAATTAAAGTTTCTAAAAAAAAATCAAGCATTCCCTACGTTTTCATTTCAGCTAATGACATCGATATAGTTTTGCAATCCATCAGGCAACTGTAAAAGTTAAAAGAACAGAGAAATATATTCTGCTGAGATTAGGGATATTGAAGTACATTCGTGCTAAGGTTCGGTGGAAAAATGGTTCTCAATACTCAGTAAGTGGAAGTCACGTAACCAGAAAAGCATGCATGCATCTGGTGTCGGGTTGTTCTGATATAACTGTCCACATTTTAGTTGGACGACAAACAAGCTGTAAGTGAGAGTGCAGACCAGTTCAATGGGTTCAGAATTGATTGGAGTAAAATTTTAGTTTCGTTGAAATCTCTATTATTTATAATAGAGAGTGGGTAATGGGTTCAAAACTGATTGGAGTAAAATTTTAGTTTCGTTGAAATCTCTACTATAAATAGTGGGTAGTTAATTTTTTGTTAGAGAATTTTTCTTTAATTAAAGTTGAAGTTTATTAAATTAATAAGGTTTTTTTATTTTTATAATGAAATCTAAAGAGGCATACTTAACGAAAGATATTTGAATAGTTTCATACACCAAAGAAAAAATCATTATGTTTGTCATCAAATTTTGATTTCCAACTAACTTTATTGAAATATTCCACTCTTATGGAATATAAGAAACTCAATGTAAATACATCACCCTTATGGAATGTATTAAATTCAAAGTATACAACATGCATTCAATGTAAATACCTCACCCTTATGGAATATATTAAATTCAATGTATACAAAATGCATTAAAGTCAATATATATTATATAAATTGCATTGCAGTTTTAATAATTGCTTGCTATTAAATCACTAAACGGACAATAAATGCTTCTTTAATTTAATTATCGTTTATTAAATTAAATTTTAATTTCTTTTTGTGATTTACCAAGAACCATATTGAAAGGTCGAAATGTCATTTTAATATTATTAATAAATAATACAACAAATAAGTTTCAAATTTACAAGGAATTAATGTTTAAAATTTTTGAGTCTGAGATGGTGATGTGTAAGTATGTTTGGGTTCACAGTGGAGTTGACATGTATCTTCTCATGAAAAAATCATGGGTCTCTATAATAAAAAACAAAAATAAATATGTTATACATATTTACATAGTTTTCCATATGGCATACTATAATTTCATGGAAAGTAATTAGAAGTAAAAAAATAGTGCGAGTAAGATATTTAACCTTGTGTAATTTATATAACATTCAAAAATACGATTTAAACAATGAAAAATTACAAATTATATTTTACACTCTAAAAAATATTTCATCCTAAAAAAATTTCATCACTTATATTAAATCGGGAGTTAAATAGAATACACAGAACTTTGATATTCACCAACCATGTGTAACATCAACATTATTGTTTTGCCAAAACTAATCATGAAAATAATTTATCTAATGAATTAGCATCGTGTGACTGCACATATATTGTTGTGGCTATTTAGCACAAAGTTTTGTAGCCCACGATTATGATGTCGCTCAATCCTAACGAGCCTTCCGTGGCTTACCAGATGATCTACTTGCTCGTACAATTAAAATAAATTTTTCGTTACCTACTCAACAATAAATCAAAATATCAAAATAATAAACAATAAAAATGTTATCACTCACCAATTCGTAAAGAACCATTAAAATCAAAATATGAGAGATATTTTTAAGAAAAAACTAACAAAATTAAACATTTTAAGGAATACTAAATAAAGCACTTGAAAAGGCACCTTATTCTGCATTTAGAGATGAAATCCTTGAGCTCGATAATGGAGTCATCAACCCAATTTAATAAATAGTGAATTTAGTGAGAGGCAGGCTCGTGAAGCTGTTGAGATTTTCTGTTTTAATAAAATAGGCAAAAATCTCAGTAGGTGACAACAATAGGAATTTGTTTCTAGATTAGCTCCAGGTTGTTGGGAGGGAGTTAATGCATCCTAAATTTGATGTGAGAGGATTTATGAGGCAGTTAGATTCTCCTTGCTATAAAACAGGTATCCATATGGATTGTTTTTTGGTGTGAGAGTTCGTGATGATTTGATTAATTATGTAATCTCCTGTTTGATTAATAAAGATTGCCGATGCCTATGTTTGGTGGACGTAGCCAAGATTGGTTGGGTGAACCACGTTAAATTGTTGTGTTTCCTGTGCATGATTTTATTTACTGAGTATATGATTGAATCTGTTGTGCATCTTAGCTCTAACAAGTGGTATCAGAGCTAATGTTGGAGGCTTGTTGGACTGTTGTCCAACCTGCGTGGAGATATATGACAGCGCAGAGTTTTTTAAACTTTCTTCAACAGCTGCATGGAGGTGAAGTGTATTGCTCAGTGTTTTTTGTTTCTCCCTGCGCATTATAGATGACAACGTTGGTGCGTGGAGGTCTGTATGACACCTGAAGATTTATTTGTGCGTATTGTTGTATGCTACGTGGACCTGCGTGGTGTATTGGAGCGTTGGTGCTGTGTGGAGCGCTGGTGATGCTTCCGATTGATTGCTGGATCGCTGGTGCTAGGAAAGCCATATCAGTAAACATTGATGCGTGGACCGATTCAATTCATCGCTGCGTGAACCGATCAATTCATTGCTGCGTGGACCGATCAATTCATCACTGGTGCCTGTAAGGCATGAAGAGATTGATGCGTGGAGGTATTGATTGCAGAGGTAAGCGTATGTATTATGTATGTGTTATGCTTACAGCGTTTTTTACAGCCAGCGCAGTTTTTTGATGAGGAGTATAAATCCATTTTCCAAGGCGATACGGGATAATTCCAACTTCAATAAATAAATAAATAAAAATTATGGGATGAGAGCACAGTCTCCGATCATTCACCACGCTTGTTATCAACAAGAGGCCACAAGACCAACCCAATCTCAGCGCTCAACATCAATCCACGAGACAGGAGGAAGTGTATATTCATGCACTACATGTCAAAATGTTATGGCAACAATGGTGTATATCGAGGCCATGGTGTTTTTTTTTTTTGAAGACCATGAACTATATTTGGCTAGCATTATTTAAATGAAGACCATGTCTTTATGTGCCTGAGACATGATAATTTTTTAAAGTGTATTTTTTTTGTGGCGCGGAATTTGCACAGTAAAAGGAAAAAAAAATTGTTTTATTTTTTAAAGCAAAGGCTACAAGGCATAGGAAGTTTTTTTTTAGTTGGTATTTAAAAGTTGGATTTTGGAGATTATTGTGTTTTTTAGTTGATACAAAATGGCGAAAACTTAGAGTGCCCAGTTTTAAATTGAGAAGTTTAATGGCAAAAATAAATTTGAAATCTGGAAGGTGAAGATGTATGATTTGCTTGTCCAACATGGTGTGGCAAAGGCGTTGTTGGGCAAATCCAAATAGCCTTACAACATCACAGATAATGAGTAGGCCGAGATGGATGAAAGAGCGATAAGTGTTATTCAACTGTGTCTAGCTGATGATGTCCTGTTTAATATCGTGTCAGAGACAACAACTGCTGGTTTGTGGATGAAACTAGAGAAATTTTACATGACCAAATCCTTAACCAATAGGATTCTCCTGAAGCGATAGTTGTACAGTTTGCGAATGAAGGAAGGTACATCGATTGGTGATCATTTAAATGCTTTTAATACTCTTCTTGTGCAATTACAAAGTATAGAAGTAAAAATTCAATCCGAGGATAAATCTATTACTTTACTGTGATCGTTGCCCGAGTCATGGGATCATTTTGTTACTTCTATGAGTCTTAGTTCATCAGAAACTATTGAGTTTGATGATGTAGTTGCATCCTTATTATCGGAAGAAACAACGAGAAGGTTGCATTCCGAAACCTCTACATCAGAAGCTATGATGGTTAGAGGTCGTTCGAAAGAAAGACGCCCCAGGAGGCCGAGCGACTCACGTTCAAAGTCAAAAGGGAAGAAGAGTAAGCTAAAGTGTTGGTTTTGTGGCAAATCGGGACATTTAAAGAAGGACTGCTGGAAGAGACAACAACAAACTTCAAAAGCAGATTCTTCGACAGAGAAGAAGGAGGCAAATACGACAGATACAGGTTCAACATCTGGTTCAGGTATGAGTGATGAAGTATTATCAGTCAATGTGTCAAATCATGATCAACATTGGTTGTTAGATTCTGGTGCATCAAACCACATGTGTATCCATAAAGAATGTTTTAAGACATATATATCAATTAATGATGGAGTTGTGTACATGGGTAATGATGTAACATGTAATATTGTGAGGATTTGGAGTATACAACTACAAATGTTTGATGGGACAACTAGAATATTAACTGATGTGAGGCATGTACTAGATTTAAGAAAAAATTTGATTTCATTAGGAGGACTTGATTCAAATGGATATAAAACTGTAATTCAAGGTGGAGTAATGAAAATCTACAAAGGTATTTTACTAGTTATGAAAGCTGAGAAGGTAGGAAATCTATTTCAGTTAGAAGGAAGTACAGGGTCATATTTTGTGTCTACAGTGTCTGAACATGGCAATAGTTCCATTCACTTATGGCATCAAAGATTGGGGCATATGAGTGAAAGAGAGTTGAAAATTTTGGCTGATCGCAAGTTACTTCCAAATCTATAGTCTGGAAAGTTAGATTTCTGTAAGCATTGTCTGTTTGGAAAACAAATTAAACAAAGGTTTAAAACAAGCACACATACTAGTAAAGGAATACTTGATTATATCCATTCAAATGTCTGGGGTCTAGCCCCTACAACCTCATATGGTGGTTCGTCATATTTTGTATCATTTATTGATGACTTTTCTACGAAAGTGTGGGTCTACATGTTGAAAAGGAAGTCTGATGTTTTTTCAGTTTTCAAGCAGTTTAGAGCATTGGTAGAAAACAATACTGGTAGAAGAATAAAGTGTTTAAGAATTGACAATGGTGGTGAGTTTACTTCCAAGGAGTTTGACAGCTATTGCAAGTATGCAGGGATCGAGAGACATAAGACCACGATTTATACTCCTCAGCAAAATGGAGTTGTTGAACGCATGAATAGGACTCTTCTAGAGAGAGCAAGGAGTATGCTGAGTAACGTTGGGTTGCAAAAGGAGTTGTGGACGGAAGCGGTGGCAACAACTTGTTATGTGATAAACCGATCTCCATCGACAACGATAGGCTGCAAGATTCCACAAGAGGTATGGAAAGGACACCCTTGTGACTATTCTAAACTTAGAGTGTTTGGTTGTGACGCATATGCTCTAGTGCCTAAACATCAGCGAACTAAGTTAGATCCAAAGTCTAAAAGGTATATCTTTGTTGGATATGGTGTTGGAACAAAGGGATATAGATTGTGGGATCCTACTACCCGCAAAATCATCATCTACAGAGATGTAAAGTTTAATGAATCCTCTCTTGTACAGTTAGATGTAGATAGTAGATTGAAATAGGATGATGTATCTGACTTTCAGCACATTCAGTTTGATAGCATTTCTAATGATAGTCATGATGGCCATAGTTCAGATACTAGTCATGCAGGTTTCAGAATCAGAACATGAATAGGGTTCAGGTATAGATCATGAACAGGTTTGAGATACTGGTCATCAAGAAGTTCCTACAGATGGTAGTCATCCAATCGAGGAAGCGCCAGAAACATCCTTACGGAGGTCGACAAGAATCAAACGGCCACCGAGAAGGTATGATGATTATGTTACTTCAGTTTCATTTACTGCTAATGACGATGAACCTTTGTGCTATCAGGAAGCAATAGAAGGTTCGAAAAGTGACAAGTGGAAAGTAGCCATGAAGGAAGAATGATGGCCTTAGGTAAGAATGGCACATGGGATCTGGTTGAGCTTCTGAAAGATAGGAAAACTGTGGGGTGTAAATGGGTTTTCAAGCTGAAACGGGGTGTGAATGATACAAAAGACAGATACAAAGTGCTGCTGGTTGCAAAAGGGTTTTCTCAGAAAGCCGGTATTGACTTTCATGAGATTTTTTCACCAGTGGTTCAAATTGTTTCAATTAGAATTTTGTTAGCATTAGTGGCTTTGCTTGATTTAGAGTTGCAGCAATTAGATGTTAAGACAACATTTCTACATGGAGACTTAGATGAGGAAATATATATGGAACAACTGGAAGGGTTTGTTTAGCATCGCAATGAGAAGTTTGTCTGCAGGCTCAAGAAGTCATTATATGGCTTGAAGCAGTCGCCTCGGTAGTGGTATAAGAAGTTTGATTCTTTCATGTTGAGTCAGAAATATGTTAGAAGTGAATATGATCATTGTGTTTATTTTAAGAAATTTAATAGTGGCATATTCATTATCTTAGTATTGTATGTTGGCGATATGCTTTTAGCAAGCAAAAGCATAGAAGAAATCAACAGGTTGAAGGCTCAAATGGCAAGGACATTTGATATGAAAGATCCAGGAGCAGCAAGATAGATTTTGGGCATGGAGATTTTCAGAGACAGGAGAAATGGTAAGCTATGGCTATCACAACATAAGTATATTGAGAAAATACTTTTGAGATTTGGTATGAATAATGTGAAGCCTTTGTGAGTCCCTTTAGCTTCCCATTTTAAGCTTTCTTCGAGTTTATGTCCTAATACAGATGAAGAAAATGATTATATGTCTCGAGTTCCATATGCCAATGTAGTAGGATGTTTAATGTATGCGATGGTTTGTACTCGACCAGATATTTCACATGAAATTGGGGTTGTCAGCAGGTATATGGAAAATCCGGGTAAAGAACACTGGTCAGCAGTGAAATGGGTGCTTCGGTATTTGAGAGGCACAAGTAGTTATTGTATCACTTACAATAAGAGTAGTGAATTTGTTTGCGGGTATGTTGATTCTAATTTTGCAGGTGATTTGGATAAGAGAAGGTCAACTTCAGGGTATGTCTTTACTCTTGCAGGTGGAGCTATTAGCTGGATGTCAAAGCTACATAACATTGTTGCTTTATCCACTACTGAAGCAGAATACATTGCTGCTTCTCATGCTTGCAAAGAAGCAATTTGGTTGAAAGGTTTGTTTGGTGAATTTGGTAGGTTGCAGGACAGCATCAAGTTATTTTGAGATAGTCAAAGTGCAATACATTTGGCTAAGAATCCGGCCTATCATAGTAAATCAAATCATATACCAATCAAGTACCATTTTGTAAGACAGGTTATCACTGAAAGGGGAGTCTCTCTTGAAAAAGTTCATACAAAGGAGAATTGTGCAGACATGTTCACGAAACCAGTTTTGTTAGAGAAGCTACGTTGGTGCTTGGCTTCTCTTGGCTTGGAGAAAATATAAAATAATAACCAAATAGGGTATCAAGCTAATTGTTGTCAAGGTGGAGATTGTTGATATTTTCTGTTTCACAAAATAGGCTAAAATCTCTAATGTATGACAACAATAGGAATTTGTTGCTAGATTAGGTCCAGGTTGTTGGGAGAGAGTTAATGCATCCTATATTTGATGTAAGAGGATTTATGAGGCAGTTCGATTCTCTTAGCTATAAAACAAGTGTCCATACGGATTGTTTGAGTGAGAGTTTGTGAGGAAATTGATTATTTTGTAATCTCATGTTTGATAATAAATGTTGTCGATGCTTGTGTTTGGTGGACGTAGCCCAGATTGGTTGGGTGAACCACGTTAATCTGTTGTCTCCTGTGTATGGTTATTTGCTATGTATATTGTTTATTTGTTTGCTGCACACCTTTGCCTCTAACATATAAGGCCCATTTTGAGCCCATATTTGGTAACGTTCGAAATTTCACCTTGAAGGCACAACTAATTACACAATCTTCTGGTGCTCCTAAATGGATGTCTTGGCTTCCTTGAAGCTGTGTCACACGATTTAATTTTGCTGGTAACTTCATTAATTTCTTAGAGACATCGATTTAGATTTGATGTTTCCTTTTCCTCACTCCACGGCTATTCAGTATTGAAGGTCGAGGTTGAGGCCATATGGTTGCTAACGTCGGTCACTACAACTCTACAACATTTCTACAGTGGTCAATTTCTTCATACCAACACCGACAATCCGCCAGTCACTACAAGTCCTGCTACGTTTCTACTGTGGTCAAGTTCTTCATACCACCACAGACAATCCGCTAGTCACTAAAAGGCCTACAGCATTTCTACCGTGGTCAAGTTCTTCATACCACCACCGACAATCCACTTATCTGACTAAAAAGTCACTCATCACTCTCGAATTTTCAAATCCTTTAACAGGGGAGTCCGTGTTGCGTTGGGATCCAGGTTATTCATTCACACAATAATTTGGCAAACCATTTTTATGTAAATTGTTGGAATTAGATGGAGTGAGAAAATTCATGTCAATCCTATTGATTTTGGAATATTTTTGGGATAGGCCATTGAGTTATATTTAGTATGTATTTTTTTAGTAAATGTGTTTTTAAAATTATTAGCACAACTACATTAATAAAATGGTTGAAATAATTTAATCACTTTATTAATGTTGTTGTGCTATGATAAATTATAACTAGTTATGATTGACTATAGTTTACCAAGTTGCCTGTGGTTGATTGTGTTTCATGATATTGATCATAGATGAAAACGGTTCACCGTATTGTTATAAGAGTATTTTATTATTCACATTGTTATGTAAAAATACGTAGAATACCTCCATCATATAGCAATGGATAAGATCCATTGTTGGATAAGGATAACTATGACAACTCGATAGTTGCAAGTCCTTATATTAGCTTACAATCCACCATACTCAGCTCATAGGGAAATGAAGCGTCGGAGAAGACAAACTCCAACACCACCTCCCCCTGCCCCCCCTTAAGAAAAACATAGGGAGTAAGTAATACAATTCACCATAATTAGCTCATAGGGAAATGAAGCGTTGGAGAAGACAAACTACAACACCCCCCGCCACCCCCTCACTTAAGCAAAACATAAGGAGTAACTAAAGAAGAAAGAAAACAAAGAATGTGTTTTGACAATGAGGCTTGATTAGGTACCCATGTACAAACTCTCATAAGTGGAGAAAGAGACAAAAACCCATAAGAAAAACTCGCCCCCTAAAAACAAGAAATATGCTAGTGCTCAAATTATCATGGAGCTGAAATTGTAGATCCCATAATGATCCACTAAAAACATAGGCTTGCTCCAATCAAGAAGTATGAAAAGTTGAAGTACAAAATTTTGAAGATGAGAGTTGTGAAATCTCAATGAGGTCAGTCAATCTCTAAAGTATAATTGCGGCAGAGGCACAAGGGTGGAAAATGGAAAATTCTGTCAAATTCTCCAAAAAATGCTTCGAAGAAACTAGGTGTCAATAAAGAACCAGGAAAAAGGCTTCAAAGAAAAGCAACACCATCAACGAACAAACAACTAATGAGGCATGTAAATAGGGAAAATGTAGTACAACAACACTCCTAAAGTTGTCTAAAAATTGTCACCATCACACTGATCAAACACAAAAGATGAAAATTGTTAACAAGGAAATGATAAAAATATATTTCACCATCTAACTACCATCCCCCACCCCAAAAAACAACTGCGAAAGGATTAAGAATCATTAATCTTCATTGTCAGCAAATTCCACCTTGAAGCACAACTGAGTGAATGATAAAAATCAACAACAAACAATTGTTTCAACACAATGATATGGATTCTTCAAGAATTGTTTCAAATGATGCCATGACCATTCATTAATCCATCCACGAGTGATCTTGATGGTTCTCTCATGTCTCTTCTATAACGATCTGAATCCTAGACTACTAATTGACCAATAATGTTGATGTTTGGGTAATTTCTTCTGATGAGGATGTGAAAATGGCCTAGTTTTTGCCTCTACGAACTCAAAGTTGAGTGCCACAACATTTTCATCCGAAATGAAATTAGCAACCATGTGATCTATATGTTTACCAAGAGCATTTTCTTCAAGCACCTTGCAGTTGGATATATGTGATGATAGAACAACATGATCATATCCAAGACCTGCTCTTGATTTCTGCAATGCAGGGCTAATAGGTGCATTAATTCCCTCCCGAGTCCTGCTTTTGTATATTAAATTTTATTCAGCAATCGAGATCCAATACCAGTACTATGGTTTTCAAAAGTGGGTGTCACAAAGGCATGTGATTCATCATGATAATCAACTTGAGTATTTTGAAAATCAACACCATGAAGTGTGGAAGGAGTAGAGATTGGCTCATCAACTATCTCCATCTCAAATTTTTGAACATGACTAACTTCCAATTCAAGTTCCTTCTTAGGTTCTTGCAGCGTTTGAATGACCTCATCCTTTTCAATTAGATTTTGAGAGACACATTATAATCTTGTTTAAAAAAATGATATTGCTCCATCAATATTTATTTTAAAGAATTAATTTCCATAACATGCTGATTAATTTTCTCTTCCTTCAAATTTTTTGTTCTTCAATCAGAAAGAAACTCAACTTCTTCATGCAAGTCATCAAGGAGATCAATCTTCTGTTGAAATTCATCTCAAAAGAACTAGAGATATTTTCCCATGGTTGATTTCAAATGGTCATCCTTTTTTATTATTTTAGCGATCGAAATTTGCAACTTAATTTTGAATGTTTCATTTTTAGCTTACAAAACAGCTACCATTGATTGTCATTGAAAAACCTCTTTATAAAGTTCATCCCTTTGCCTTCTCATGAAACTCATGCAATATTTTACCTATCTTGAAAAAAAATACCAAATTGGTAAAGCAAAAATCGCTACAAAGGAAGGTTGATGATGACAAGAGCTCCTAGTTGATAATGACAATAGCTTCTAATCACCACACAAAGAAGATAACTCCAGCTATGTATGCATGACTAGCAATAAAGATTTCATAAACTCCCGTCGTTAAAGCATCAAATACATGGACATATGAATATTTTTCAAAGAGCATCATACACCATTGCTATTAACACCATTTTGAAAAAATCCAAACATGCATGGACATATGGTCATGATTTTCATAAAAGATAATCCTTGAGACTTAAATAAAAATTTGTATCCCTAGTCGGAGCTTCTTCAAACCAGATTTAGGAGACAAAAATCTATTCAAACATGTTCCCCAATCGGTCCAAATGAAGGAGGAAGTCGACCTACTCTCACTCTCCTGAAATCAATCAAAGAAATATGGGCAACCAATTTAACTATCCATATATCCCCATTCGTTCTAAAGAATTGGGGTCGTAGCAAGAAGACAACTTAGGGTTCCACATCCACTGCACCAGAAATTGGGTTCTCAATCATTTCAAATTGTAGCTCACACCTGCTTTGTTATGGAGAACTTGACCCGTGTACGATCTGCCACCGCCAGTCCCATAAATGCCCTCACACAGATTTGCAAACTTGTTCGGACCATAAGTGTAACGCCTTGAGATCCTTGGGCGACCGGGCGTGCATGCCCACCTCCGCGGAAATGTGACTAAGCAAAAAGTGCGAGCGACAAGGAAGAAATGCGCATGCATAGGCAAGTTGGCGGTCATATGTTTATAGGGCAAGTCAAGGAACGCTCGTCCGCAAGCCAACCGAGACATGATGGTGAATGTTGGGTGGATCGGTGGGGCGGTCCCGCGCCATGGGCGGGCCGACCACATGAAGACATCGCAAATGCGGGTGAACACATGTTGGTTGGGCACTTTGGTGAGTCGGTCGGGTAGGACGTCGCCGCTCAACTAAAGCGTATATACACATGGGTGAAACGCTCATTTGGACATCATTCAACATCGCACATCCATCGCACAAACGAGTAGAAGCACAGTCCTCTATCGCAGGGTGTTCAATGATGCGCCCACCAAGTCGAGCAGGAGGAAACGTGGCCGTTTAAGCGTTTGGAGGTGTAGGGCGAGGGCCCAGGTGAACTTCCCGCCCGCCGTGTGAACGCACAAGTTGAGGTCGTGTAGGTGTGCACAGGTGCGCTCGCCCGTTCGGCAGCATTGCGTTGTGTTATTGTATGTTGTTATATTATGGTGGAAGGTTGTGGTGGTGACCGTCGTGCGCTCTTGCATGGGTAGGCGCCCAACCTCGGTTATGAACGCCGGTGGAGTGACGCTCCCGGCCATTGTACTATCTTCTCACATATATAATAAAAGATCTTCACTTGCATATTGCTGGTGTTCTTACTGCTGTTTATAATGTTATTTATGATGCTTTCTGCACATTATAAAGTATTTCATGGTTAATATGAATGTTTGAAGGTGTAGTTCGTAAGGTAACATAATAATGGAAAATGTTGGTTACTTAGGCGATGCCGCACCCAGCCAATTAAAGGAAAAATGAATTGGGGGCGTGACAGGTGGTATCAGAGCAGGTTCACAGATGGTGAAGTCGTTGTTTGATGATGAACGTAGTGAACGGGTATGTATGCAGGGAGAGGTTATGGAGAAAGCATGGATGAACAATCTGGGTTTCGTGGACTTGATGGTCCGTGGCAAGACCATTCAAGCTCTGGTGGACACGGGGGCCACTCATAACTTCATGATGACACGATTGGCAAAAGAGGTCAGACTGATGATCTTCCCATCGAATATGGAGGTTAAGGCAGTGAACTCTAGAGCTAAGGTGGCGATTTTGGCACACAAAGTGTCGATGCAGATAAAAGACTGGAAGGGTCAGTTGGACTTCACGGAGATGGAAATCAATGACTTTGATATGATACTTGGAGAATATTTCTTGAAGGGCAACAGGGCTATTGTTGTCCCCTTCTGTGATGAGGTGGTGCTGGTTGGATAGACACAAACTTGGACTTTTCCCACTCATAGGCAAAGGAGGGAAGTCAAGGTGTAGCATGTTTCTGCACTAAGTTTGGAGAAGGATATGAAGGAGTCAGATATGGAGACATATGCAGTGATGTTCAAGGGAGTCGAAGGTGATGGAGTGGGGACGCCTGTTCCAGTCGAGATTTCTGATGTGCTGACCGAGTATGTGGATTTGATGCCTGATGAGCTGCCGAAGAAGCTTCCACCAAGGCATACAGTGGACCATAGCATTGAGCTTGAACCAGGGAAGCAACCCCCGGCTAAAGCACCTTATCGTTTATCAGGGCATGAGTTGGAGGAATTGAAATGACAGCTAAAGGAGTTAGCTGATGCAGGTTTCATTAGACCTTCAAGGTCCCCTTATGGAGCTTCAGTATTGTTCCAGCAGAAGAAGGATTCCAATGAGCTGCGGATGTGTTGTGACTACCATGCATTGAACAAGCAGATGGTGATGAACAGGTATCCTTTGCCATTGGCTGTTGATTGCTTCGAAAAGCTTGCGAAAGCCTGAGTGTTTTCCAAGCTGGACTTGAGGCATGGGTATTATCAGGTGCAGATAACTAAAGGAGACGATAAGAAGACCGTGATAGTAACAAGGTATGGTAGCTTTGAGTTCCTTGTTATGCCGTTCGGGTTGTGCAATGCTCCTGCTACGTTTTGCACTTTGATGAATGATGTTTTACAACCATACTTGGATTCATTTATAGTAGTGTAATTGGACGATACAGTGGTGTACAGTGACAACATGGATGATCATAAGAAGCACTTGGCGATGGTGTTTGAGGCACTGATGGAAAATCAGTTATTCTTGAAGAAGTCTAAGTGTGTGTTCGCTCAGACCGACATTCCGTTCCTTGGGCATATTGTTGGTCAGGGGTACATACGGATGGAGCCGAGCAGAGTGAAGGCGATCAAGGACTGGGTTGAACCGAAGAATGTCCATGAGATGAGGATGTTCTTGGGCATGACCAACTACCAACGAAAGTTTGTAGAAGGGTACTCCAAGGTGACATCGACACTAATAGGATTATTGAACAAAGACAAGACGTGGTGTTGGATGGATAAATGTCAAAAGGAATTTTATGACTTGAAGAGGAGGATGGTTACAGCACCAATACTAAAGTTTCCTGACTTCGGAAGACCGTTTGAGGTACACACTGATGCTTCAAATTTTTCCATAGGAGGGGTTCTTATGCAGGATGGGCATCCTGTGGCGTATGAGAGTCGGAAGTTGCAGGATAGAGAGCGGAGGTATCTGGTTCATGAGAAGGAGATGACTGCGATCATTCACTGTCTTCATGTGTGGAGGCATTACCTGATTGGGAAGCCGTTTGTTGTCAAGACTGAATACGTTGCAGCAAGTTATTTTTCATCAAAACCGAAGATTTCTATGAAGCATGCTCGTTGGTAGGACTTCTTGGCAGAATTTGACATGTCTACTGAGTATAGACTGGGTAGACACAATGTGCTAGCAGATGCCCTTAGTAGGAAGGGACAACTTGTAGCATTGGAGGGTGAAGACCGGGCAGCAAGGATTAGGAGTCGGGTTCAGATGTCAGAAGAGATGCAAAAAAAAAATAAAGGAAAGTGTTGAAATCGATACTTTGGCGCAGAATATAGTGAAGAAGATAAAGGAGGGGAAGACACGAAAGTTCTTTCTATGAGACGGGTACTTGTTCTTTGGAAGCTGACTCTATGTTCCAAAGTCATCTAGTTTCAAGAGGCACCTTTTGAAGGAGTGCCATGATTCTCCGTGGGCTAGCCACCCAGGGCAGCGTCATTCTTTGGCATTGTTGGAGAGAGGATTCTTTTGGGAGAAGATGCGGGAGGATGTGGAGGAGTATGTACATATGTGCATCATTTGTCGGCAGGACAAATCGGATACTCAGAGGCAAGGAGGACTGTTGCAGCCTTTACCAATTCCAGAGAGGCCATGGATGAGTGTCTCTATGGACTTCATCACTTAGTTAGCACAGGTTCAGGGGTATAATGGGATTATGTTCATGGTTGATCGTTTTTCCAAGTATGCTGTCTTTGTTCCTACAAAGATGCCTTGTGGAGCTGAGCGGAATGCGGAGTTGTTCTTTAAGAACATAGTGAAGTATTGGGGGATGCCATTGAGCATTGTGTTGGATAGAGATCCATGTTTTACAGGCAAATTTTGGACCACATTGTTCAAGTTAGTTGGCACAGAGTTATTGATGAGTTCGAGCTACCATCCGCAGATAGATGGGTAGACCGAGAGGATCAACGCGTTGCTCGAGGACTACTTGCGACATTATGTGATGGCTGATCAAAAGAATTGGCCTAAACTCTTGGATATTGCACAGTTTAGCTATAATGTTCAAAAGAGTTCTGCGATAGGGTACAGTCCATTTGAGTTGGTGAATGGGTAGATGTCGGTTGCACCACACACTGTTGTGACAGGAGGTTTTTTGATGAGTCCTCATACGAAGAAGTTCATGAAGGCTTGGGAGGAGACCTTGGAGTTGGCACAGTTGTGCTTACACGATGTTGCAAGGAGAATGAAAAAGTATGTTGATAGGGGAAGACGGGATGTGCACTTTAGTGTGGGAGATATGGTGTTTCTCAGGATTACCACGGAGCAGTTTCAGCTAGCCAAAGGGATTGCCAACAAACTGACACGGAAGTATGAGGGACCATTTCGGATGAAGAAGCGAGTGGGGGAAGTTGCTTATGCGTTGGAGCTTCCACACCATATGCACATGATGCATCTAGTTTTTCACATTAGTCAGTTGAAGAGATGCATACTTGATGCTGAGGGAGCTGAACCGTTGAGAGGAACAGCCGGGATTGTGGATAAAATAGGATTGGAGTTGGAGACTATTTATAGCTTTAGAACTACAGGGATTGGTTGTCACATGAAACATGAGTACCTTCTCAGATCGAAGAATACACCGGAAGAGGAGAGTTGGGAATCGGAGGACTCGGTTTGGAGATGGAAGAAGAAGATTACAAAGTATGAACGGAAGATACTAAGGCAGTCGTGATTGTCGAGGGTGACAATGATTTCAAGTTGGGGAGGATGTAATGCCTTGAGATCCTTGGGCGACCGCGTGTGCATGCCCACCTCCGTGGAAATGTGACTAAGGAAAAGTGCGAGCAAGAAGGACGAAATGCACGTGCATAGGTGTGTTGGCGCTCATATGTTTATAGGGCGAGTCGAGGAATGCTCATCCGCAAGCCGACCGAGACATGATGGTGAATGTTGGGTGGATCGGTGGGGCGGTCTTGCGCCATGGGCGGGCCGACCACATGAAGACATCACAAATGCAGGTGAAGACAAGTTGGTTGGGCGCTTTGGTGAGTCGGCCAGGTAGGAGGTCACCACTCAACCAAAGTGTATATACACATGGGGGAAACACTCATTTGGACATCATTCGACATCGCAAAAATGAGTAGGAGCGTAGTCCTCTACTGCAGGGCGTTCGGTGATGCGCCCGTCGAGTCGGGCAGGAGGAAACGTGGTCGTTGAAGCATTTGGAGGTGTAGGGCGATGGCGCGGCTGAACCGCCCGCCTGCCGAGTGAACACACAGGTTGAGGTCGTGTTGGTGTACATGGGTGCACCCGCCCATTTGGGCAGTAGTGCATTGTGTTATTGTATGTTGTTATATTACGGTGGAAGGTTGTGGTGGTGACCACCGTGCGCTCTTGCATGGGCGGGCGACCAACCTCGGTTATGAATGTCGGTGTAGCGACGCTCCTGGCCATTGTACTGTCTTCTCACATATATAATAAAAGATCTTCACTTGCATATTGTTGGTGTTCTTATTGCTATTTATCATGTTATTTATGATGGTTTCCGCACATTATAAAGTATTTCATGGTTAATATGAATGTTTGAAGGTGTAGTTCGTAAGGTAACATAATAATGGAAAATGTTGGTTACTTAGGCGTTGCCACACCTGGCCAATTAAAGGAAAAAAGAATTGGGGGCATGAAAATAAGGGTCTTCGCCGACATACCATGCTTTAGCAAGAGGATCACTTGTTGTCTTGGTTTACAACCTGGTCGCCACAGGATCGACTATGGAAAGGAAGGTCAGGGCGATAACGTAGTGCTCCCACTGTCAAGCTGTCGTTAGTGCTGCCAATGAATGAAGAAAAGAGACAATTAATAGGAACTTTGACTGGTCTTGCAGGGAAAAATGTGACCACAGTAACCTCTGGGTTTGAACAGTTTCCATCAAGAATGAATCACTGAATTTTTGAATTGGATGTGTTAGGCTAGCTCTACATTCCTTTGCATAGGATGGTTGATGGACATTGAGTAGACTGAAGTGCTAGCTGGACAAGACCACACCCGAATCTTTTGAGCTCCATGTGCTACAAATACTTGTTTTTCTGGGCCTTGGCTTTAGGCATGCCGCTGACCGTTTAGTTCGTAAAGCCAACACATCCAATAGTGACTCTATTGGCTTCAGCACATAGGGCATGCTTCAGATCAAGCATTTCGCTCTCTCGGCCATTCACATGCAACCTCGCTGCTCTGGATTATAGATACACTCCAAATATAATCAAATCATTCTCTCTCTACACTTATCCAACACCATAGTGACCTCAGACATTATAAACGGTCTTGGCTAATAAAACAACCAACAATTAAGAGCTTCTCACACCTGCAGACATCATCAAACTAGTCAGATCTGTCTATCTAAAAACCAAAAGCCCATCACAACAGTGAAAACCATTCAATATTTACATTAAATCAAGACCATCATCACTTACATAAATCTGTAGATCTCAAAAAAAAAATAATACTTTATTGAAATAGAAACTCCACTCAAGATCATAAAAAGAAAATGAAAAAAATCCAAAATGAGTTAGGCAAGGTACTCTAATACATGTAAGAGTATTTTTTACTGTTATGTACAATATGATGTAAAAGGGCATAGAATACTTTCATTAAATAGTAATGGAGGTGATCTAGTGTGGATAAGAATAACTACAACTCACCATACTTACCTCATAGGGAAATGAAGCATTGGAAAAGACAAACTCAAACAATTTTGCTTAATTATAGTTGACCATGTTGAACATAGTTGACTATAATTAGATATGTTAGCAACAATTAACCATGCTTTGACCATTTTATCTTCACCTTGGTTCACTATGGGTAAGTTATGGTTGAAAATGGTTTTAATTATTTATCTATAATTGACTATGATTGGTTATGTTTACCATGGTTTTAATTGTTTAACAATAGTTAACTACGGTTGACTATGGTTGACTAAGTTGATCACGTTTTATATTTTTGACCATGTAAATGATTGTCAACCTTGGTTCACTATAGTTGACCTTGTTAACCATGGTTATTCATGGTTTGACCATGTTGGAGAATGGTTGCCCATGTTTGGCCATGGTTAACTATGGTTGACCATGGATGAAAATAGTTAACCATAATTGCACTTGTTTGACAATGGTTGAACAACACTGATCATGGTTGAACATGCTAACAATGCTTGACTATGGACTATCAGTATAGATGGTGGAGCAATGTAATACATGGTTGACTATGCTTTACCATGTTGACTATGGTTTACCATGTTGCCCATGTTGAGTATGGTTGACCATGTTGACTATGCAGACCATGGTGTCTATGGTTGACCATGTTAAGCATAACTTACTATGAAGGCTATGGTTACCCAGGGTGACCTTGGTGATTTGCTTGTTGCTATATAATTTCAATTTTGTTTGTCAACATTTATCTATAGATGATTGTTGTTGACCATGTTTGACTAGGACACCCTTGTTGACTACGGTTGATTATGCTTGACCATTATGCCCATGTTGACTATGGTTGATTATGCATATTGTGGTTGATTATATTGATTGTAGTTGTGATGCATGAGCATAGTCAACTTGGTGGCTAATGCAAGGGATATTGGTCAAAGTCATGCTTCATGGCTATTTATGAAGAAATTAAAAAGAAAATTACAAGCGAAGGGACTGGATCCTTCAACTGGAAATTTCAATTTCTAAGGATAAGGTAGAATCCATTTGTAATAGCTAGATATAATTTGTTTTTAATTGGTTTAAATAAGCTCATCGTTGAGATTTGAGCTATTCTTGGTTGATTCGATCCTATGTTTATGGATCTCGGTAAATCTAGAAATGATATATATATAAAATTTGTAGAATTTCTAGTTAGTGTGTGAGCAAAATAAAGAAGAACAGGACAAGAGGGCTTGTTTTTGGAATAAAATATATTTCTCCATATGTGTGGATTCATAACATTCTTTGTAGAATTTGATTTCTAGTCTGTTTTTTGGTATGTGTCTATGGGAAAATATAAGAATATTGGTTTTGCATCAGATTTCTCATTTTAAATTTTAGTTTGAAGACACAAGAGAAATCATAGAGGGAGCAACCATCACCTAATTTCCACCTCGATTCCCAAGAAAATGAAAATGAATTTGAAAATTTTGCGATCTCAGTTTTTTGCATAAGGGGCTTTATTATGTTACATGAAAGTCATTTTTTGAGAAAATGCTTGGTTGAAGAGATTCATAGAGTTCTCTAAATTGTCTTTTATAGGATTGCGCCGAGATTCTCCAAAGCTAGTTGTCTAATGGTTATGTCATTCCTACATTGTGTATGCTCCAATAAAGGGTCTATGGAATGAATGTGCTACAGGAGCATCTACCCACCCTTAATCAAAATTGAAATTTTGAGCCGTGAAAGGGGAAACGTGGACAATCATTGTAAATCGGGGAAAACTCTCTTTAAATAGAGCTAAATTGATGGAATTGATAAGTCTTGATTTAATGTAATTATCTGCCATGTATGCATATAAAGAGATTTAGGGGATTTGATTGAGTGATTTGCAGGAGAAAATCGTGGATCTTAGATGATCCACACCTTTGTAATTTCCTATATAAAGAGAGTCTGTGTTGTGTGAAAGGAGTTACAGAGTAAAGCAAATAGTCAGGAGTCAGAGAGTTAGTCATTTAGGCTTACGGGTAGGAAAGGAAAGGCCACTGATATTGAAAATCATGCCGAGGAAGAAATTCTTGTGTAATGGTTGTTTATTAATACAGATAACTCAATTATGAGTTTGTGTGATGTGTAGTTGAATTATAATTTGTGTGTGAACTTGAGTAATTCTGCGTAACGTAGGTTGCAGATGCGCAAAATCAAAGAAGAAGTGCAGAGAGGAGTGTTATGGTTTTACACATAGACAATATTGGAGAGAGCGTTTAATGTTACAACAAAGGTGAAGGAAGCATAAAAGTGTGGGCGAAGATTGAGATTAGCACAAGTGAAGATTGTGAGGCGAAGACAAATACACAGGCAAAAAGTTGAATGGGTGATTACACATTAAGAACCAAAGAACGTAACATTGTTTAGGAACTGTTGGATTCATCAGATCAACTGATGAGGTTGTGTGTGATAGATGGATAAGATTAAGTGGCGTAAAGTAAAGTTAAGAATATGAATGACATAGATTAAATCCATGTGATACAAGAAGGATGAAGTGGTCTCAGCAATGGATAAGCAGTTTCTCATGCACCCTAAAGGTGGCAAGTGGTTTTTCAAAATTTCATGTGATTACCTATATATGTTGACATGTAGAACATGGTGGAAATAGAAAACCACTTTTCTCACATGCTCTCGACCTAATATCCATCATGCATGATTCCATGTGAGATTGCGTGATAGTCATTAGATCAAGTGGGATTGATCAACAGTGGAGGTCAGCCAAGATGGTTGGCGATCGGGTGACGTGACAACCCTTGGATTAGGCGGATTAGATCAATGGTAGAGATCGTATAGGTTAGTTGATGATTGGGTGACGCGATAATCGTTGGATCGAGGAACGAGATTGATGACAAAGATTTAACACACTAAGGAGAGCATCAATGTATGTGCAAAGGTTTTCAGAATGGTGGAAAGGTAAAGTTTCAATTGTGGTTTATGAGATATTTCTATTATACAACAATTATAATAGAAATAAGTTGGATTAGTGTATTTTGGGTTAAGTTAAGAATTAACCAAAGATTATGAAGGGTTGTGTAAGGTTCTGCTTAAAGATTTATCAAAGGTTTAGAATTTGGATAGTTAAATCAAATGTTTCCATTTCCTAAGTAAGGAATCTTTGGAAATTCCTGGGACACACATAGTGTTACATGGAATCCTATATGCATATTGTGGGTATATACAACTTAGGATGCATCATTGGGGTATTTGCGGCTTAGGCTAGCATCAGAATGCAACTAAGTCAAATCAAAGGAGTGAATGATTGTAGATCATTAGAGACATTTAGCCTTGATTCATTCAAATCGATGATAGTGGTAAGTTTATGTTCCATTTAAAAAAATATATTTTTAAGAACATAATCTGTGAATGTTTGAAGGTGAACATGAAACATAATAAATAAATATAGAACTTGAAAATCTAATTCAATCTAAGAGAAGAATATCAATTTTTGTTGTAGATGTAGTTCTAGGAAGGGAATGTATGTCATTTGTGATATCAGAGTAGGTGAAATTAGGAGAAGAAACCCCTAAACAAAATTTCAAGGGAATAATATCAGGATGAAAATGGCTTTCAGGGTAGGAGGATGATGTGGTAGAGGTCGACGATGAAGTAGAATAATTGCAGCAATGGAAGCTATACGATGGTTGGAAGAAAGAATTGTAGCAATGGGGAGTAAAAGGATTCCTGAAGGAGATCCCAGTGAACCTGATGGGGAAGAAGATCATGAAGAGGAGGAGGCACCTACACCTGAGCTCAGATTTCTGAAATCTTTGCTAGGATCTACTTGAAAGCCTAAACCTGAAGTCCCATCCTACAGAGGTAGTTTAGAGCGTGAAGAGTTGATTGATTGGATCAATGAGATGAAAAAACTCTTTCACTATGAAGAAATGGAAGGAGAGAGGTAGGTAAAGTTCATTTTCACTGGGATGAATGGGAATGTATCTCTATGGTGGGATGGAGTACAAGATGAAAGGAGAATATCAAGTAAGAAACCCATAAAAAAGTAGAACATGATGGTTGCAAAACTTAGAGAAATGTTCTTGCTAAGTGACTATGAGCTTACCTTATATAAACAGATGCAGAACCTTAGGCAAAGGTTGATGACAGTAAGAGAATACAAAAAACACTTCTACAAGGTTAGTATAAGAGCTCAACAGGTTCAAGACACAATAGAGAAGGCTGCAAGGTACATTAATCGATTGAGAATGGACTAGAGGATAAAATCAACATGTTATATGCTACAATAGTAGATGAGGTTTATCAAATGGCCTTAAGAGCTAAGGAAAAACTTATGAGGAAGCAATATTCTAGAGGGAGAATTACTCTCAAATGAAGAGGAAGTGAAGGTGGTAGAGGGAGATCTATAGCACGAAGAGAAGGAGCTAGTAGCAATAGTTCAAATCAGCGGATACCAACAAGCAGTGATGCTAGAGGTAGAGGAAGTTTTTCCATAGGAATAACAGACAGAGGTAGAGGCAAAGAGTTTATATGCTTCTAGCGTGGGAAGCTAGGACATAGATATTTTGATTCTGCACACAATGAAGACGTGAGAAAAAGAAATGCAGTTGTTGATCCTTTAGTAGAAGAAGAAGCAAGAATAATAGAAACAAAAGTTTTACTTGGAACAGGAGAATCCTTGGTGATAAACAAAGTGTTGATTATGTTAGAGAAGGAAGTTGTAGAACTATCACAAAGAAAGATTTTGTTCAATAAAAATTTCAAAATTGAAGGAAAATAATATCATATGATCATAGACACTAGAAGTACAGAGAATATAGTCACTACAAAAGTGGTGGAGAAATTGAAGTTGAATACCATTAAGCATCCTACGCCTCAGAAGGTATCTTGGTTGCAAAAAGGTCACCAACTGTTGATAAATGAACAGTGTGAGGTAGAGTTGGAATTGGCCAAATACAAGGATAAAATTTTGTGTGATGTGATGAAAATGGATGTATGTCATATTTTTCTTGGAAGACCTTGGTAATATGACAGGGGAGCTATGCATGATGGGAAAAGAAATGTATATAAGTACTATAAGGATGGTGTAGATCATAGTTTGTTACCTATGCAGGAAGAAAGCACATCAAAGGTTCATAGTCCAAAATCCTTGCTGATGAGTGGGAAGGAATATCTTCAACAAATGGAGGAAAATAAGGTAAATTTTTCTTTTTTTTGCAAACCTAGTGTAATTCTTACAACAAATACAATTGATGATTTTCCTAAGGAAATTCAAAGGTTATTGGATGAATACTGTGATATTAATGTGGATAATTTACTTAATGAGTTATCACCTATAAGAAGTATCAATCATCACATAGACTTGATACTTGGATAAAGTTTTCCAAACAAAGCCACATACAGATTGAGTCCAAAAGAGAATGAGGAAATTCAAAAACATGTGCAGGAGTTGTTGGATAAAGGATTGATCAGGGAGAGGTTAAGTCCATGTGCAGTACCTACTGTACTAATTCCAAAGAAAGATGGAAGATGGAGAATGTGTACAGATTCGAGAGCAATAAACAAGATTTATATCAAGTACAATCTCCTTTACTGATAATTAATGATTTGACGGATTGTCTTAGTGGAACAAGATATTTTTCTAAAATAGCTTTAAAAAGTGGATACCATCAAATTAGGATAAGAGAAAGGGATGAATGGAAAACTACTTTTAAAACCAATGAGGGACTATGTGAATGGTTGGTTATGCCATTCGGTCTGTCGAATGCTCCAAGTACTTTTATGAGACTTATGAATGAAAATTTAAAGGAGTTTATAGGGAAATTTGGCATAGTATATCTTGATGACATATTAGTGTATAATTAGTGAAAAGAAGAACATCTAGTGCATATGAGGAATGTTTTTAAGAAACTCCAGCAAGAAAATATGTTTGTGAATTTGAAGAAGTGCTCTTTTCTAAAAAGGGAACTTGTTTGTTCGGGATTTGTAATATCTGAAGAAGGATTAAAAATGGACCCTGAAAAGGTTAAGGCAATTGTTAATTTGCCTACACCTAAAAGTGCCACTAAAGTTATAATTTTCCATGGATTGGCAAGCTTCTGTAGGAAGTTCATAATAAATTTTAGTGGAATCAATGCACCAATCATTGAGACCATTAAAAAGGACAAACAACCCTTTAAATGGATAGAAAATGCTGAAAAAAGTTTTAAGTTTTTGAAGAAAAAGATCACAAAAAAACCTATTTTGACATTACCACACTTTAAGAAACCTTTTAAAGTGAAATGTGATGGAAGTGGAACAACAATAGGGGCTGCTTTGAGTCAAGAAGAAAAACATGTAGCTTATTTAGTGAGAAACTTAATGAGTCCAAGAAGAAATATTCTTCATATGATAAGGAATTTTATGTTGTGGTTCAAACTCTGAAGAAAAGGAGGCATTATTTGATGTCACAGGAGTTTATTTTATATACTGGCAGTCATGCTTTGTAGTATATAATGCAACAATCCAAGTTGAGTCAAAAACATGCCAAATGGGTGGAGTATCTACAAGGCTTCACATTTGTATTGAAGCACATAAGCGGACAACAAAATAGAATTGCAGATGCACTTAACGAGAAGAATCTTGTTATTTAGCAAAAACAAATTCAAATACTAGGATTTGAATTTATGAAAGACTTGTACAAGGAAGATGCAGATTTCAAAGAGGCATATGAAACCTGCATAATTCAGCAAATAGTGATCATGAACAAGGGGGTAGAATACATGGTACAAGAAGGATCATTATCAAAAAATGTCAACTATGCATCCCAATTTGTTCCATGAGGGAGAATCTCATTAAGGAAAAACATAGTGGAGGTTTACCAAGTCACTTTGGTTATGATAAAACTTTAAAACAACTACAACACTTCTATTATTGGCCAAAGATGAGGAGAGATGTACAAATATTTGTGAGAAGATGTAAAAATTATCAATATGCCAAAGGGAGAAGTCAAAACACTAGTTTGTATACATCACTACCATTCCATCGAGACCTTGGGATTTTATAAGTATGTATTTCATCTTAGGACTTACAAGAATGCAAAGAGGTGATGATTCTATTTTTGTAGTAGTGAATAGATTTTAAAAAATGGCATATTTCATTCCATGCCATTAGACTAGTGATGTTGTGAATATTTCTAATTTGTTTTTAAGAGAAATTGTTAGATTACATGGTTTTCCTACTAGCATTGTCTTTGATAGAGATACTAGATTCTTAGGAAACTTTTGGAGGAAATTATGGAAGAATTTTGCACATAATTGAATTTTAGTTCTGCATATCATCTACAGACATATGGGTAGACAGAAGTGGTTAATAGGAGCTTAGGAAATATCTTGACAAGCTTAGTATGAGAACATTGAAAATGATAGGATAATGTGTTAGCTCAAGAAAAATATGCTTATAATGACTCTTTCAATAGAAGCACTAGAATGAGTCATTTTCAGATAATGTATGGTATGAATCCAAGAGAAGTGCATGAACTCAAAAATTTCGGCAAGGTAGAGTTAAGCAGTGTTAAAGGTGAAGATTTTGCAGAAGCTATGCAAAGAATACATAATAAAGTGAAAAAAGACTTCAAGAAAGAAACAACAGATAAAAGAAAAGAGTAGATTTGAAGAGAAGAGAGGTGAATTTTGAGGTTGGTGACCTAGTAATGGCTCATCTCAGGAAGGAAAGATTTCTAGAAAGAGAATACAACAAGCTCAAATACAAAAATATTGGTCCTCGTAAAATTTTAAAGATATTTTCAGCCAATGCTTACGAATTAGAGTTACCAACAGGGATTGGTATATCTCCAATCTTCAATGTAGCAGATTTGTATTAATATCAAGTAGGAGAGACAAGTTAGCAAGAAGAGCTAGAGGACATCTCAGAATAAGAAGTTCAATGGACAGCAGGAAATTCCATCTACAACACAAGAACCTGAAATGATACTAGACAAAAAGGT
This sequence comes from Pinus taeda, assembly GCA_000404065.3. Lineage (NCBI taxonomy): Eukaryota > Viridiplantae > Streptophyta > Pinopsida > Pinales > Pinaceae > Pinus > Pinus taeda. The sequence continues at coordinate 40,418 of APFE030344450.1, read as the reverse complement.
TTATAAAAAAACCATAGGTAAGGAATATTGGGAGTTTCTAATCAAATGGAAGAATTCTCATATATCTAAAGAAACTTGGAAAAAATAAGCTAGTTTACAAAGGAAAGGAGTTGATTATATACTAAGGTCATGGATAGGAGCCCACGAAAATGTTTTTCCTTGGCATTTTCATGTAGGAGCATAGTCAATTTGGTGGCTAATGCAAGGTATATTGGTCAAAGTCATGCTTCATGGCTATTTCTGAAGAAAACCAAAAGAAACTTAGAAGCAAATGGGTTGGATCTTTCAACTCTCAATTTTAATTTCTAAGGATAAGGTAGAATCCATTTCTAATAGCTAGATATAATTTGTTTTTATTTGGTTTAAAGAAGTTCATAGTTGAAATTTGAGCTATTCTTGGCTGATCTAATCCTATGTTTATGGATCTGGGTAAATCTGGAAATGATATATATGTAAAATTTGTAAAATTTCTAGCTAGTGTGCGAGGAAGATAATGAAGAATGGGACTCGAGGGATTTGTTTTTGTAATAAAATATATTTCTCCATACATGTGGATTCCTCTCATTCTCTATAGAAATTGATTTTTGAGTCTGTTTTCTGGTCTGTGTGTATGGGAAAATATAAGAATATTGGTTTTGCATCAAATTTCTCATTTTAAACTTTAGTTTGCAAACTGTTATGAAACCAACTCACAAAAACATACAAAATAAAGATAAATGCCTTAGAATTCAGCCTCTTTGAGGGGGCAACCTCATTTACACTACACAAATGAACAATTCTTGGATCATAGAAATGACAAGACCTCCTTTCTATATATAGGAGTCGAAGGGGTCATAATATAATCAGAGGCGACATAACAATAATAATGTAAGGGCTCAATAATAACAATAGTGGGCTTCTTTGGGGTGTTATCACTTAGGTTGTCCCTAGGCTCCTAATAGGGATACGGCCGAGGTAACCACAAACCAATCTTCTGATTGCAGGTTCTAGCCCACCTGCAATCGGAGAGGGATCTCTCCTTTTGATTCAACCTTAGTTGATGATTTTAGGCTAGCTTTCTGACTTCAAGGGAGTGTTGATTGTGATCGGAAAGAAGGTAGGATTCTCGAACAAAGAGGCACTGTAAGCTGTGATAAGTTTCGAACCATTGGGCATGGAGTCACAGATTGAGGCATGCGAGCATTTTCTTGGTCACAAGAGGATACGGAGCGGGATAGCCACACAGGATACAATTCTCTGTCTGCTAAAAGTACGGAGTGAACATCAGGGATGAAAGGAAAAGGAGAATCATTTTATCATGCTGACAAAGAGGAGAAGTGGATGAGTGGGATCCCGGAGCAATTAAGAATTCCTAAGACATGCACTGATATGTGAAAGAAACAGCATAAACCAGATCATTTAAGAATACAAGCTCATAACTGTTTATGAAGAAAACATTGAAAAACGTAGAAATTGAACTAAAGGTGTATTGGAACAAATCTTAAGCTAATCGTTTTTCCTGCAATTTAGAAAGGCGGAAAGGTGGTAAAAAACATAAAATAAAATAGAGGAGAGGAACACTTATTGGATCATGTAGAAGCACAAGAATTCCGTGATCATTCCTTGGCCAAGAGAAAACATCAAGTTGTTTCGCAATCCATGCTTTCAGCAATCTTTGATTATGGAAAATTATGACAGTTACAGTGCGAGTCTTTGCTCAGAGAAAATGCTGGAAAGAAGACTATCCAAAAACTACTACCGACCAACCAACCCCTCACAACATTGCTTAGGGTGGTATTTATAAACAAAAAATCGGAAAGACATCATTATAAATGACCTTGACAGGTCTGCTTAAAACTCTTCAAAAATCTAAATGCTGCTGGAATTAAATGCAAGTAAATCTTTTTGGCTACGCTGGGGGCAACTGGATCGGAACAGGTGACGAGGTGGCCCTTGGGGACTAGATGCAGTGCTGCTGAATGATTGCGCTTTGGGGACGCAGTTCGGTTTTGGTGTGAATTGAATGTGCAATAATTATGATTTGAGAGCTTCAAGTAGTTTCGCTCTCCTTCTATGAATCTGCTGGAAGATATTCAATTTTCTCTTGCTTCGGGCCGCTGCTCAAAATATTCGCTGATACACTTTGCCGCTACATTGATGGCTTCCGCCGTCGACTGATACTCTTTGACACACTTGATGCCTGCTGATTTGATCTGATACACTTTAAACTCTGTGATTGATCAGCTGTTGTCTTTAAACCGGATCCTTTGGCACGATCGGGCGATTTTCGGGCTTTTTCGGCGTGCAATGGGCTTAGCAATGAGAAGATTCCCCGAAGATTCCTCGAAATGGCCTATTTCCCGTAGCGATGAGCGATTAGCGCTTCGCTACGGGAAATAGCGCATCAGAAACTACCTCGGTTTCTTTATCTGGAGCTCCGAAGTGCGATTTTTCTTCCTATGTGAAGCTTTTTCGGCTTTCTATCTACTGACGTAAGCATGGTGTCGGTTGTACGGCGGATGACGTCAGCTGTCGGTCCCTGGTATAGAGTGATGTGGTGAGATACTGGACGTACTGTGCTGAAGAAACTCCGATGCGATATCGCGATATCGCGTCGGCAGGGAACGGGGGAGATAATTGGGTTGGACACTTGGCGCTTGCGACTGTCGATCGCCGATATCGCAATATCGCATTGGCAGAGATGGAGAGGTGAATGGATTGGATACTCAACATTTGTGATCGCCGATCGCCGATATCGCAATATCGCATCGGCGGGGAACGGATGGGTGATGATTTGCATGAAGATGAAAGTGCGAAGGTGCGATGCGAAAACGGCTTTAAGGAGGAAAGAGCAAGTAAGTGGGTGTGAAGGGCATTTGAGGTTTTGGAAGGGGTCTGATTACCTTGGAGGGATTTTATACTTTGGAAGGAGTCCATCGTATCTGGGAGGTGGTTTTGGAGGTCAAGGGCTATTGCTGAGTTTCAGATAAACTGAGCAATTCCCGGGAGTTCTCATGGTTATTTTTCAACCAGGGGGAGGGATATTACGTAGGGGAATTTTTACTTAATATTAATAAGGGGATGGGAAGAATAGGGAGCTAAATAATAATGTTATTGGTTAATATGGAGATGGTAAGAAAGTGCTAAGTTTGGGAGAGCTTAGGCTGTTACAAGGGGATAGGACCATACTTTGGGAGAAAATATGGAACAACTTTGAGTAAAGCAGATCTTTACTCAAGCTAGTGTTATGAAGATGATGGAACTTAAGAGCTGTCAAGCAGATCTTGACCTCTTTTGGGGAAGTTAGTTAATGATTGGGGAAAACAGAGAAGGGGAGTCAGTTATACCTCTTTTGAGCTTTTTTGCTTACAAATCTTTGCTGATTATGTTCTACATGATATTATACCTGAAAACCTGGAACTGGTCAGCAATTCAACAACCTCAGAACTACCTACCCAGCCTACTTGCCTAGCATTTTTTCTTCTTTTTTTTGGGGGTGCACTTGGACTTGCAAACCCATCACTCATTTTTCTTTTGATGTTTTCCTATCTACATACTACCCTTATTTCTTCCGGAACCCAGATTAAGCTGTTGGGCTCGTCTGTTTCTCTACCTATCTAAGAATCTGCCAAGATTAAACTGTTTGGACAGATTTATAATCTCTATATTCTAAAACAGGAAATTTAAACATAGGGAGACCAAGATTAAACTGTTTGGACCTCTAAAAAAATAGCGATACTGGGATAACTTTACAAAAATTTGAAGGCAATTAGATGAACTTGAAGTAGCCTTCTTCATTGGAGACTGTTTAAGCAAATATGGAGCATTGCAGCAAGCAAAGTACGACATATTTGGCCTGTGAAATGCCAATCATGAAAAATGAATACCTGCTGCAGCAGGAAGCTAACAACAACCACATAACCATTTCTCCATTATTTCTAACTGAAACTCTGTAGCAACCTGAAGTTGAATGGATGGTGGCAGCGGAACTTATTGTAAACCCGGATGATCTAAAGTTATTGCATTTCCATTTACTTCTCGCTAGATTTCTTTATAACTTGGTTTGGGAATTAGCTGCTCGCAAAATCCCCAAGATCATCGCCAATTAATTTCAATGCACTTATTTTAATATCAATCCTCTTTTTGGGACATGGCCCAAAATGAGTTTTAATATTAAAAAAATTAACAGTTTGAGTGTTTGAATTTTGTTTCTATGATAAAAATAGATTTAGCACAATCAAAATTCTTTAAAACATTTAAATAGAATTTTCAAAATTTCCTTGAGATTGGACTAGGAAATTTGTGGAGACCAAAATTCTCCACCAAATTCTTAAACCACATCAAATTCTCCACCTAACTCTTAAACCACATCAAAACTTCGTCTTAAATTTCCTTAGCCACAAATAAAATAACACAGTAGGGGAGGGATGCCCTCCCCTCCACCTCAGCGACCGGCACATGGCTCCACAGGTGCTTGTACGACACCTACCTGATGTGTTGCACCACGTGTTATGGTGGGTGTCAAGGTTTATAACCTTAATTTTAACCCTTTTCGCCTCCTGCTTCTGCCTGTTTGCCACGATGTCTGCTCTGCTCTGTGTATTTTTTGTTCGGATTCGGTTTTTGGGCGAAGCACTCCGCCAATGGTGGCACAGGACGGGTCCATTTCCTGTGCGGCTTATCCGCCATTGTTGGCCTGCTAACCCTGCCTAACCGCTTGCACGCGCTCGTTATTTGTACAAGGTTTCCGTTGTTCTTGTTTCATTCTGCCTGCCAGTCTTGTTCGTTCTAGACCACCGAGGGTTTGCACATACCTTGGTGGTTGTTTCATTTGCGTGGTCTATTGTTTGGGAAGGAGCCAATGCCAATCTCTAGCCGGTTCAAGGTTACATGTAAATTTACAGGTTTTTGATGATTTTTGTTTCACATTGTCTTTAATATTTATGCCATCGCCTAATTTCCTATTTTTCCATGTTTTCCAAGTTGATTTTAGGTCTGGCAAGCTTTCAAGAATGTCTGGTGAGCTCTGGAGAAGGTTTCGACATGAAAGGCACTTGGACATGGCTTCTACGTCTATCTGATAGGAAACATCCTACAGCCATTGCCCCACTGTGTTTTTCAACACTTCACTTTTTGTTTTTTTCACCTCACCTTCCTGTTGGAAGTTTTGTTATTTTTCTCTTCAAGTTTTGCAAGTTTAGGGTTTTTCTTTGTCTTTTTGTTATTGTTGCTCTTGGAATTCAATTTGTATGCTAAGATTGACCTTAGGTGTGAGCGGCTGCCAGTAAGAATCCTTCAAAGGTGGCCTGCTGTCAAAATGGGGTTTATTCTTTGATTTTGGTCTTTGAAATTTGGGGTTTATGCTGCTGTTATATGTCTTCATATATTTCCAACTTGGAATTAGTTCTTATCATTCAAATTAAAAATTATGTTAGATAATTTGTAGATAAGATTATTGTATCTAAATTAACATAAGTGTTTCATGGTCAGTCAAAATTTGAGCTTATGTTGTAATTAAAATGGGTTTGTGTTAATCATGGTGCATAAATTTTCTGACAGACTTGTTGACACGACGAATTTTTGTTATGCCAACAAGGGGAACTAACCCGATCACAGACCCCAATTAGATCCGCTTTCATTTGGAATGGTTAGTTCCCATAGGTTTTAAAGGATATCGTAAACTATTATAGATGTTGAAAGATTGCTTCTCGAAGAAAGAATTCAATTAGATCAACAAAAGAAACAGCCACCCTATATGTATCAAATCCTATCTACACTAATTCTAACTACTTATGCTAGTCCTAACTATTCTAATCTATCCTGCAGGAGCATAACAAAAAGAGGTTAAACATCATATATATATTCCAATTCCAAATGAATCAATTACTAGTTCATAGATGATCAAGGTTGTATTAAATATTAATTGCAATCTAATTACCCATATAGAAATACACATTCATTTCCATACAAATAAAACTTGCAACTGATGTTTAACAAGGTTTCGAATCAGTAACTTTTCATGAATTAACCATGGTAACAAATTATATTTGAATAACCAAGACTAGGCATGAACTGTCTGTTATCAATATACACAAAACAAAACACATTTATATTTATGCCAACAACAACACTCTCATTCTAAATACATGAAAGAAGAGGGAAATAAATCTGAAAATGGCTCCTTCTTAACCCAAACAATCTTCTTTATTAGCACAATAAATCCAAAGTTTTTTTGCCCAAAAAAAAATTCCTCCCTCCATCTCCGGGGGTAATATTTATGTAGGAAGAAATTGGTCCTCCATATCCCCCTAACACTTCGTCTTCCTTGCTTATTCAATATACAAATTAAAATATACGGATGTAGAACGGTCTGTCAAACTGCCGACACCTTAACGCTACATTTGCTGGGGTGTTTTTATTTTCTCGAGGAAATGAAAGGATGTCAATTAAAAGCGCATGACTACGTGTCATCTCTTTGCACCTATATGGAGCGAACATTATTCCCTATTATTTCCTGAAGGAAACTAAAGACTTTGTGCTCATCATCCCACATCTGGCATGATTTAAGGTGTGTTTGGAGGTAATAACATTTTGATGGATCAACGCTGTCATGAGTGCTTCTTCTTGACATAAAGTGTGCCTCTATTATGCACTATGGCAGTTCCTATCCCTTTTTGCAATATCGACATTGGTGGTGCAGAGGTGTCATCTTGATATAAATCACATTTATCCATTACCGGGTCCACTCGAACTCGCCTGCAAAAATAGTTCATATTAGTTATGATTATGAGAAATATGCCAAACATGCCTACAAACAAACCTTGCATTCAGCCACAGTTTCTATTTAATCTCGCAAACAGAGCAACTATAATTATTAAGCCACTGAACCTATTGTAACATGTATTCTTGTTACCCATAATATTCATTGTTTTTCAATGATCGCTTTGACAATGCTTCAAAAGTGGACCATTCACTCTATCGGATTTTATTTTAAAATCCCGGACCACAACACTTTACCGGAATACATGGAATAAACGGGAAAACCTGCAGCCGAACCATAAGGCCGAACTTCAAATACTATACACCTGGATCTATAATCATCGTCGAGTCCACTCATTGCATCATGCCTTATGTATAAGCCTTGGGCTCCACTAATTGCGATTTGTGATAGCTCGGACCCGAACTATATATGTGTTGTGGTTAATAATCTTGTCAAGTCCGCTCATCACATCGCGCCTTATGTATAAGCCTTGGGCTCTGCCGATTGTGATTTGCGATAGGTCGGACCCAAAATATAGATATGTTGCAGTTAATAATCCCAGCAGGTCCGCCATATCACACCGCACCTTATGTATAGGCCTGAACTTTGCTGATTGTGATTTGCGATTGGGGAAGCAGACCTGAAAAACATATGTGTTATGTTTAATAATCTTGGCGTGTCCGGTGTGTCGCGGTGTGCTTTATGTATCAGCTTTGAAAGGGCCGATTGTGATAAGCGGTAAAGGCATGCATCAAGAGATGTGTAAAAACCGAGGAAGCGCAAAAAGGGTAAGTTATGCATATTTGTATAGTATTTATATTATCAAAGAATTGATATAGAAATAAGGACACGATAGAAGGTTTTGAGGGTTGAGTCCATATACACCCATAGTAAAGAGTAGGGGCTGGTTATATGTGTGGGCATAGAGCACCATGAAGGTTTATGAGGATGGAAAAAGTCCCGATGAAGGATATGAATGAAGGGCTAGACTGGGTTATAAATGAATCATGCCGCAGAGGTTTATTTAGGGGGTCTTAACCATTAAGAATTGAAGATTTAACTTGGCAAAGAGTTAAAATCCCTGGGATAAAAACAGATCATTCAAAGAGTTATCATTCGGAGAAATGAAAGATCAAACTTCTAGGGGACCCATTCAAATCTGCTAGTAGAGTAGGTTTTAATAGGGTGGTGGTTGTGGCCACAACAAATGGCGAAACGTTGGGCGAACCAGTTATCTCTTTTACCAAATAAGCCTTAGATCAATAGAACATCAGGGTGTTAAGATAAACTAGAAATTCAAACTGTATAGACGGACAAGCATGGGTTCCACTTCAACATTAATTGCTTCAGGTGGGATTAAGACAAATAACTTCTACTACTGATAGGGTTTTGACAGGAATTCTCCAATGGTAGTATTATGGGATATATTGACCTTCCTTTACCTGTTTTCTATTGTCAAAATCCTTTTGGGGCCATCACCGATTTGTTAATACTTATCTAGGTGTGTACCTCAGCTCTTTATCGCTCATCAAATTTGATGCAGATATACTTATCTGCACTTTATGTAAGAATTTTTTTTTTTTAGTGCTATACTTTCGTATGATCGAATGGGGCACAGTCATGGATCATGCAATATTTTTAAACTTCTTAAGCAAGGTTTGGCTTGTTGTGTCAACCCATACTCTAAGCCCAACAACAGTCCCTACTCCAACTGGCTCCCCAAACAACTTGTCCTTCCAGATTGGCACAAGGACTCGACGTTTCCTTTTCTTTTAAATAAGTCCTTCTAGTTTAAGGCACAAGCACTAGAGCACAATTCGACTTGCCACAAGATAAGTGACAGTGAGCTTAGCCCATGAAAGGACGTTTACTTGTAGATGACAGATATTGGAAATTTAAGTGTGGTGGATGGAACCAATGAAGAATGACTGTAAATCTTGTAGAAAAGTATAGGCTAGGTCTAGATGGGATTTTAAAAATGCAGCATTCCGCCATGCCAGTCCAACTGTGGTTACACATTTTTCGTTTTACAAAGATGCCCCTACATGCTCTGGGTATCCAGGTTATCAACAGATCCTACCGACTTCCCAACAGATGCCAATGAGTGGCTTTGATTTGAATTTCACCGCTGATTTTCCAGTTCTCATAGGCTCATTGAAAGTTTGCTTGATTTGCAAGGTAACGATGAATTTAGGATTGGCAGACTCATCAGCAGGTTACTGAGGGAGGCAAAAAGCTGAAGGTGGGGAATGAGGGCAATCTAAAGAGAGTTATAAAGGTAAAACGAGACTAAAGGACCGAAATCAATTGGCTAAAAAGCAATGAAATTCAAAACAGAAGGAAAATAAACTTTGCAAAAAAAGAAAAAAACAAGGACAGACAGAACGAGAGTGTACTTAAGCTAACAACAAAAATAAATGAATCCTAAGCTACTGAAGAGGTAACCACCATGTGTTGGCTACTGGAAGAATCTCTTACGATGTTGGCCATTAACAGGGAGTTTCTCAGTTTCTCGCTATAAAGTTTTCAATCTCTAAGTTCCCTGACCAATTTTTTCCTCAACTTGGAATGGGTCCAGCCATAAGTGTTAGAATTGTGTGTGCTTACCTTTTGGCTCACTCAACTTGTCCCATTTGAAGACTAGCTCTCCTACTTGTTAATCTTTATCTCCTGCCAGATGATGATCAAACCATCTCTTCACAATCATTTGGTGATTTCTAAATTTATTTCCGGCTTTATCTCTCAATTCCTCCAACCTCACCAGTTGGTTGATCCTTTTTTAAAGTAAGGCTGAAGGGGTCCCTCTCGAAGCTTGGGAGAGCTGTAAAGAGGGAAGAGTAATGTTAGGAGGTAATATGGCTTCCTGTCAGTAGACGAGGAAGTATGGGGAGTTTCCTAATGCTACTTTTGGGGTGACCCTATCGGTCCAAAGGGTGTTTGTTAGAGTGTTGTTCCAGTTCCTCTGGTTGTCGACAACAAATTTATGGATTATGCAGATGAGGTTTTTATTTGAGGACTCTACAACTCCATTTCCGTGGGGGTAATAGTTTTATGCATACCTTATGTGAATTGATTTATCGATACCAAATTTAGTCAATTTTAGTGATTAAAAGTAAGAAGAATTATCAAATATGAGAGCGTCAGGGATGCCAAACCTGTTGATAATAAATTTCTCAATAAAAGATATTACCTCGTATTCGTTAACCTTCCGAAGAGAAATGGCTTCGTTCCATCTAGTGAAGTAGTCGGTTGCCGAGAGTATATACTTATGCTGTTGTGAAGAGTTCAAAGTAATCTCACCTATGACATCGACTCCCCATTGATGGAACGGGTGATAAATCATAACAGGCCTGAGGGAACGATTGGCTTTCTTTCTCGTCCTGCGGTAGTTTGACATGCCTTGCATTTCCGAGTGTAGGCATGCGAGTCTCTGAACACTGTGGGCCAATAATATCCAGCTCTTAATATTTTGTGAGCAGTGGTCTCTCCTCCATAGTGACCACTTGTTGGGTCGTCGTGCATTTCTTTCAAGACATGATTGACATCATTGTTTTCCAAACACCTCAGCCATACTCCATCATATTTTTTTTTGTATAATGTGTCATTGGCTAGGTGATACTGATTATATTTCAATCTGAGTGCTCTGCTACGTGATTCATCCATGTGCTCAGGACATGATCCCCATGTTAAATAAAATCGTATGTCGTAGTACCATGACTCAGGGTCCAAATGGACTTCTGATGTTTCACGCTCACACATCAACGTCTCATTAATCCATAGGGGCTCCTCCTTTAATTCTACTTGTGGATTTTGTATGCTCTATGCTTCTAGTTCTTCGAATGCCCCTTCTTTATCCGCCAAGGATTCTGCCACGAGCTCACACAATCCCTGCCCTCGAACTATCTTCATTAGCTTAATCTCTAGGTTGTATTCTTGAAGGGCAGTTATCCAATTCCCTCTTCGTTTACCCATTTCGTTTTGCATGAAGAGGGCTCTTATAGCAGGGTGGGGAACGATTTCTTTACTCCTAACCTTTAATAAATAAGGTTGGAAATGTTTTACGGCTTTAAAAACCGCAAAACCTTGTTTCTCCACGTTTGGGTAGTTTTGCTCCCTGGAGATTAGAGCTCATATCAGAAATAGGGACTTTGCTGCCATCATCATTTTTTTGGGTGAGGATTGCGGCATATGAAACATCAGAAGCGAAAGTGTACAAGAGGAATCCCTTGTCAAAATCAGGGTTGACTAATGTAGGAGCTTTTGTGATGACCTCCTTAATTCACTGAAACTATTTCTTAGCTTCATTTCTCCACCTATACACATTGTCTTTCCTCATCATTAGTTGCATGGGATGCTCCTATTTTTGCGAAACTTGAAACGAATTTTCTAACAAAATTAATTTTCCTAAAGAAATATTGCATTGCCTTTTTATTTGCAAGGGGTTGTATTCTCATGATGGTCTCTATTCTTTCAGGATCAATAAAAATCCCTTCTTTAGAGAGGATATGACCCAGTAGTTTCCCTTCTGTAACTGTGAAGACGCTTTTCTTGGGATTCAACGATATTATGTATCTTTGGCATCTTTCGAAAATCTATTGCAGGTGATAAATATGATCCCTTTTGTGATACGAATACACATTAATGTCATCCACGTACACTACTACTAATCTGTTAATCAATCCTCGGAAAGCTATGTCCATAGCTCTCTAAAATGTGGCGCCTCCATTAATAAGTCCAAACGGCATTTTACGGTATGAGTAAGTGCCCCATTTAGTGTTGAAGGTTGTCTTAAGTTGATCTTCATTCGATACCAACACTTGATTATATCCCAAGAAACCATCCAATAGGGACAACATTTCAGACCCAGAAACACACTGAAGAATGTGTTCCATAGAAGGAACTAGATAGTTATCTTTTTGCGATTCTTTGTTCAGGTTTCTGAAATCAATACATAATCTGATGTCTCCATTTTTCTTTCTTACTGGCATGAGATTGGCTACCTAGCGGGTGTGCCTGACAAGAAAAATGATTTTGGTGTCCAACATTTTATTTAATTTTTTCTTCACCAACGATTCCAGGCTTGGATGCATCTTGCGAAGCTTTTGTTGGTATGGCCTAACATCCTTCTCCAACGGAATCAAATGTTGCATAACGCTGGTATCGAAGTTTTTTAAGTCGCCATATGTCCATGCAAAGACATCCTTGTACTCTTTAAACAACTTAACAAATGCACCCTTTTCTCATGGAGAGCATCCCAAGCCCAAATTAACAATTTTTGGGTCTTCTTTGGTTCCAAGGTTGACCGATTCATACTTCATGGATGAGCTACGCCTTTTGCAATTAGTCGGCTTCTTAAATTTATCATGCAGGTCATACAAGTGCTCCATCTTGATAACCGACTTGGGAATTATATTGGACTGATCTTTTTCCTCATCTTCACTCTCATTCATAAGCTTGTCATGCTCTTTTTCATCAATGAGTGCATTTTTGAATGTCTTCTTGCAATGCAGGAACTCAAGGATTTGCTCGTCACCTTTGAAAACCTGCCAATTTGAGATGTTATCAGGTACAGATGGTCTGAAAATTAATTCAACATAATATCTATTATTATTTAATCTAAGGTCAGGCAAATGTTTTGCATCCAAACTAGCCATCAGATCGGCATCTCGGTTTTTCCCTCGAGGTATGTATGTGATATTAAAAGAATCAAAATTATCAATTAAGCTCCATACCTCATGTTGGTATCTTACCAAGTGTGGCGAATTGCAATGTATCCTTTTCCTTACCTGGTCCACAATTATCTGTGAGTCACCAAAATCTTTAAGATTTTTTACCTTCATATCAATGGCTTTCTTCAGGCCTTGCAACAATCCTTCATACTCTGTCGTGTTGTTTGTGCACGCGAACTCCAACCGACTAGCCATTAGATGTTGGTTCCCTTGTGGGTCAATGAGAATGCTCCCATCACCTGCATGTTCAAGGTAGTTAGAGCCATCAAAATAGAGTGTCTAAAATATAGAATCTAATGTTACATCAATTGAACTGCTTTCTACGATATTAGTCCTATCATCTACTATAATACAGGATAATTCATCAGTTGGATTGCAGGGGAGAGCTTCCAACTGTGTGTTTATTGCATTTTTTTCAATTTTCTCTACATGGAATTCTCCAAAACAGGTTTACGTGGCACAAACATCGAAACTATAATTCCCAAGGATAGAGTTGGTAAAAATTACAGGTTCATTGGGGCCATTTAGTTCCGTCACCACATACTTCATGTATCTTTCTCGATCAATTCTCAGCATATCACCTTTTCCCTTCTAAGGTAGCAAGAGATGGGACCAATCAGTTGAGAAATATCCATTCAGTTTTGCTGACTAGTCCCTACTAAGCAGCATTCCATAAGCCTCGGGTATGTCGACTACCACAATGTAAATGACTTGTGTGTAATGTGGTTTTGTAGCCATCCAAATCAACGCATCTTTCAATTCCCCTATTACTTTCACATTTGTTCTATCTAATTGCATAATTTGAGTTCCAGTATTCTTGGGTATTGCCTGACATCTTTTAGCAACAACATAAGGCATAACAGTGGATGAGGCACCATAATCTACCAAGAAATTGTGTACGTTCATGTTGAATATTTCAAATGTGATAAGAAAAGGTGGAGTCATGGATTTTGATTTCCTTCGTATCATGACCACACTGACATCTTGAGGGGTTCGATTCATTTTTGACAGAGTGGCTTCCATAGTTGATGGTCTTGGGCTGTACTAGGGGTACTAACAGGTTTGGACACCAACTTCTTGGTTTGGCTGCTCGGAGTGGTGGGAGATTTGCAATTCCATTCATTCATAGCTTTCAAGAGAAAATATCTTTGCTGCGTTAATTTTAGCAAATCGAAGTATGTGATATTAGCTCGAGATTTCTTAAGATTATCCACAATGTTGTAGTCAATCTTATAAACAGGGTAGGGTAGAGTAAACATACCAGTTTTGTTGTTCTTAGGTGGGAGTTTACCATTTTGAGCCACCTTCATTGCAGTTAGATATGTATTATCTTTCTCTGGATGGTTTGCAATTGGAGAACTATTGGAATCACCACTAGGTCTACCCTTCTCAACGGGAACTTTGGGAGTGGATGCCTTCAAAGGGCGAACATCTTTCTTTGTCTAGTCTACAGGGTTCATCACACCCACAAGTGGCCCTTTACTTCGTGTGTGGATTTGATTAGTGTGGATTTTTGCCATACTATCTCCTTCGTCATCATCGTTCTCATTTGTATATAAATCCCACAGTACATTGATTTGAGATTCTTCATCCAAGGGCTCTTCTACTTGGTATTATTCCTCATTTTCTTGTTCTAGCTCCAGCTCCACTATAGGTTCTTCTTCGTTAAGGAGCAATCTGATAAGAGCCAACTCTTCCATATTTAAATTCCCTTCATTGGGTGGAGTAGGAAACGCAAGTTGGCCATGACCACCTTCTATCTTCTTATGATAGAAAGGTTTGAAGGATTTTCTATTGTTATAATCTCCTCCATTTTGATTTGTACTCTCTCCAGAATTCCTTTTCATAACGATGATTGTGTTTGTCAATTTCTTAATGATCCGATGCAAACCTTCCACATCTGTGGTGTCCCTTTCTTTGACCTCAGCCACTTTGTTATCACTCCCATTACTCTTCTTGGATGACTGAGAGGCTTTCTTTCCTTTGGTCATATGATGACATGTCGTGAGACTGATAATTTCATTCTCAACTTTTATTTCTTCATCGATAGCACCTTGTAAGGTTTTTGCATTACTTCTCTTGACCCACATCATAGTAGGGATAGGGAGAACAGTGATGTAGAATTCCATGAGCACCTCACCAGTAGTTCTAGCGTTAGCCAGGATTCTGTTGAACAAAGTGTTGAACTGGATGTTAAAATCATTAACATTTTCTTTGGCTTCCATTTTTCAATGGGATAGTTCTAAAACTAAGGCCGCATGTGTTCTGTCATTGCCAAACTTGTCTAAGAAGGCCTGTTGAAAGGCACCCCATGAGGTGATCGATCCCATTCTCAAGCTAAAGTACCATGTGGAGGTGGCACCAATCAGAGTAAAAGGGAATAAGCGACATACTACATCTTCATCGGCTACCCCCAAAATGCGCACAACTAGGAAGAAAGAGTGAATATGGTTATCAGCATTGTCTCCTCCTTCAAGGTCGAATTTAGGCAATACTTTTTCTACATTCTTGGGTAAGGCATGCTGCTACCTAGGTACTGTTACGACATCCTGAGCGAGCCAGGGAGGGGGTGCTCCCAGAGGAGGTGGGGGTTGATTCCCACCCGGAGGAGGTAGTAGAGGTGGATTCCCACCTAGAGGGGGAACATTAGCCATATTATGGATAGGGAGCTTCTTGTTGAAGATTTCTCCTGGGTGTTCTTCGTTAGGATTTTCCAAATCAGGCCAGGGATTACCTTTAGAAGGGGGATCCTCAAGAATTTCTTCCCAAGGAGTGTCAATACCTTGCAAAGACTCTAGCACAATATCTTCAAGAGAAGGGGCTGCATATGTCTCTTCGTTTATGTGATAGATCCTTGGCTTTCTTTTAGCTATCGGAGGTAAAGACTGAAAGATGGGGAGCTGTGATAGGGAATGAGTGTAAGCACGAGTAAATACTCTGACTGGTTGTTCCTGAGTGACAAGGTACTCCCACAGTCTCTCTTCCTTGGGTGACCCAAACACGGGACTTAGAGGGATCTTTGTTTCTTCTAAATGAGGCTTTTCCAAATGGGAGGAAGGATCTTTTCAACCTTTACGATCCATGCATTAATCTTTTCGAATCCATGTGCAACATTTATAGATGAAATCATAAAAAGTTGTGGACGAGTGGTTTAGGCCCTCCTTCTAGCACTAGTTTGTTGACACGACAAATTTTTGGTATGCCAACAAGGGGATCTAACCCGATCGTAGACCCCAATTAGATCTGCTTTCATTTGGAGTGGCTAGTTCCAATGGGTTTTAAAGAATCTAGTAAACTATTATAGATGTTGAAAGATTGCTTCTCAGAGGAAGACTTCAATTAAATCAACAAAAGAAACAACGAACCTATATGTATCAAATCCTATCTACACTAATTCTAACTACTTATGCTAGTCCTAACTATTCTAATCTATCCTGCAGGAGCATAACAAAAAGAGGATAAACTTCATATATATATTCCAAGTCCAAATGAATCAATTACTGGTTCACAGATGATCAAGGTTGTATTAAATCTTAATTTCAATCTAATTACCCATACAGAAATACACATTCCTTTCCATACAAATAAAACTTGCAACTAATGTTTAACAAGGTTTCAAATCAACAACCTTTCATGAATTAACCATGGTAATAAATTATATTTGAATAACCAAGACTAGTCATGAATTGTCTATTATCAATATGCACACAAAAAAAACACATTTATATTTATGCCAGCAACAACACCCTGATTCTAAACAAATTAAAATATAGGAATTAAAATATACCAATACCTTGAGGCTACATTTGCTGGGGCGTTTTTATTTTCTCAGGGAAATGAAAGGATGTTGATTAAAAGAGTGTGACTACGTGTCATCTCTTCGCACCTGTATGGAGTGGATGTTATTCCCTATTATTTCCTGAAGGAAGTTGAAGACTCTATGCTCATCATCCCACATATGGCATGATTTAAGGTGTGTTTGGAGGTAATAACATCTTGATGGATCAGCACTATTATGAGTGCTTCGTCTTGACATAAAGCGTGCCTCCATTATGCACTATGGTGGTCCATATCCCTTTCTTGCAAAGTATATCTTTTTGCAATATTGATATCGGTGGTGCAGAGGTGTCATCTTGATATAAATCACATTTATCCATTACCGGGTCCACTCGAACTCGCCTGTAGAAATAGTTAATATTAGCTATGATTATGAGAAATATGCCAAACATGCCCACAAAAAAACCTTGCATTTAGCCACAGTTTCTATTTAATCTCACAAACAGAGCAACTATAATTATTAAGCCATTGAACCTGTTGTAACATGTATTCTCATTGCCCATAATATTCATTGTTATTCAAGGATCGCTTTGATAATGCTTCAAAAGCGGACCATTCACTCTATCGAATTTTCTTTTAAAAACCCAGACCACAACACTTTACTGGAATACATGGGAATACATGGGAGAAACCGCAGAGTAAACCATAAGGTTGGACTTCAAATACTACACACTTGAGTCTATAATCATCGTTGGGTCCACTCATCGCATCGCACCTTATGTATAAGCCTTGGGCTCCACTGATTGCGATTTGCGATAGGTCAGACCCGAACTATATATGAGTTGCGGCTAATAATCCCATCGGGTCTGCTCATCACATCGCACCGTATGTATAAGCCTTGGGCTCTGTTGATTGCAATTTCTGATAGGTCGGACATGAAATATATATATATATATATATATATATATATATATATATATATATATATATATATATATATATATATATATATATATATGTTGCGGTTAATAATCTCGACGGGTCCGCCATATCACACCATGCATTATGTATAGGCCTAAACTCTGCTAATTGCAATTTGCAATTGGGGAAGTGGACCCGAAAAAGATATGTGTTATGTTTAATAATCCCAAGGGGTCTGGTGTGTCGCGGTGCACTTTATGTATTAGCCTTGAAAGGGCCGATTGCAATAAGTGGTGAAGGCAAGCATCGAGAGATGTGTAAAGATGGAGGAAGCACGAAAAGGGTAAGTTATGCATATTTGTATAGTATTTCTATTATCAAAGTATTGATATAGAAATAAGGACGTGGTAGAATCTTTTGAGGGTTGAGTCCATATACACCCATAGTAAAGAGTGGGGGTTGGTTATATGTGTGGGCATAGAGCACCATGAAGGTTTATGAGGATTGAAAAAGTCTTGATGAAGGATATGAATGAAGGGCTAGACTGGGTTATAAATTAGTCATGTCGTAGAGGTTATTTAGGGGGTCTTAACCATTAAGAATTGAAGATTTGACTCGGAAAATAGTTAAAATCCCTGGGATAAAAACATATCATTTGGAGAGTTGTCATTCGGAGAAATGAAAGATCAAACTTCTAGGGGACCCATTCAAATTAGCTATCAGAGCAGGTTTTAATAGGTTGGTGGTTGTGGCCACAACAAAACTTTGATGGGTCAGCCAAATTTTAACTCCCATTGTAATCTAACATGGGTATCTGTTAATCATGATGTAGAAAGTTTTTAACAGACTTTGATTTTGGTCTTTGAAATTTGGGGTTTATGCTGCTTTTATATGTCTTCAGATATTTCCAATGTGGAATTAGTTACATTCTTCTGTAATACTCTTTTGTTTTCAATAAAAGAATGTTGATAAATATTATAGATGTAATTGTTCACCCTTCTTTTTTATAATTGCCATATTTTAAATCTTAGATGAAGAGTGATCTTGTTACATGTTGTATGTCTTTTTCTGTTGGAATAATTTTGCAAGCCAATATTATAGACTTAACACTCTTTTGTTTTCAAACAAAGAATGTTGTTAAATATTATAGATGTAACTCTTCCTTGGATAAAAAAATATTCGGGAGTTCCCTGGCATCAATGCTATGGTGGGTGACAATCTATCATATTGTGGTCGAGGGAATTGATAGTTCTAACTATCAAAAATGAAGGTCACTGATGGAAGAAGTCCTGTTATTTAAGGAATAAACAAATAATGAAAGAAGTCATGTTATTTAAGGGATAAATGAATAATGAGAATCTCACATGCTCGTTCATGTCATGGAAAAGATCTTCAGTCGAAATCAACACAACATCGTTAATTAGGGTTTAGGGTTCAATAACGTGATGTGGAAAATTGTTTGGTGGCAATCAACACATCATTGTCAATTAGGTTGTTTTATCATGTTATCTGGATTATTTGAGATTCGAGTAAGATTAAGCTTGGATGTTTTTTATTTTGTCAAATTAAATTTATGCTAGCTAGTTTATATTATTTTATTTAAACATTTATAAATTTTCTAGAATAAAAAACACTTTTGAGATTACAATAACCTGCAACTTAGTTCTTATCATTCAAATTAAAATTTATGTTACATAATTTTCAGATAAGATTATTGTGTCTAAATTAACATAAGCATTTCATGGGTTAGTCAAATTTGAGCTTATGTTGTAATTAAAATGGGTATGTGTTAATCATGGTGCATAAAGTTTCTGATAGACTTTGATGGATCAACCAAATTTGATCTTCCATTGTAATCTAAAATGGGCATCTGTTAATCATGATGTAGAAAAATTTTAGCAGACTTTGATAAATGTAAATTTGGAAGGTCTTGTTTTTTTAGGTCAGTTTGTACGCTAAAATTGTCAGTTTGTATGTTGAAATTGACCTTAGGTGTGAGTAGTTTCGATTAAAACCCCTTCAAAAGTGGCATGTTGTCACAATGGGGTTTATTCTTTGATTTTGGTCCTTGCAATTTGTGATTTATCATGTTGTTGTTATATGTATTTTCCATTACATTCTTGGCAGTGTGAATGTGATAAGATGTAAATTTGGGTTTCAGTCAGCGTGATTGATTCATTGACTCTCTCATCATTGTAAATTTATACACAAAATATTCCGAATTGCTTCTCTTTCATGGTTGTACATTTATACACATCAATTATTGAGATTTTCTTCCATTTGTTCCACAATTCCAGTGCAATGATTCATCAGGAACTACTTTGCTTTTCACCCTTATACTTATATCCAATAAATCAATTCTTTAGTTGCTTAAATATGATCAAATTGGAACTTTGGCCTAAGGTATGTAATTAATGCTAATTTTGGTTTTATGAACTGCAACAAGCTTCATAGTGAACTCTTGACAGTTCACAGAAAAGGCAAGGAATGAATAGACTCCTTTCATAATGTTCTGTGCAACCAAACAACATATGGAGAGTTCAAAATGTGTAGTAGAAAATGAAAGGGATGCAGGTAGTCAATTATCTTCCTTCCCATGCAAGGAAATCCCCATAAGGTCTGTGATAATACTTGTAACTGTTGGCTTCTCTCTGTTCCAAGATATGCCATATCCCTTGGTCCAAAATGCAATGTCTCTACTAGATCTCTCCATGATTTTAACTTAGATGTTTATTTCTCTGGACATGTTAAGTTCTATGTTGCAACATGTTTGTAATTGTCTTTGTGCTTGTAAATATGAAATTTTGGTATTGTTATCTCGCTTATTGATTTTTACTAAGAAATGTTTCTACAATGTTTATTGTAGCCATGTGTCTCTTTTATCGTAAAGTAATTTGCATTTGTAACTCAGTTAATCAATCAATAGATTTCTCAGAGGTTGGTTGGGTGCATTAGTTGTATTTCCCATTTGTATTATGTTTTAAATATAGGTATTATGTGCATTATCTGTTGTTTCATCATGAAGTATTGCTACAATCTCATGAAATGTATACTAAAAATGTTGTCATTGTTTCACTAGTGTAAATCATTCGGTGTGTAGATGCATAACAGAAAATCCCATTTGCATTCTTAGGTAAGATGTCTACATTATAATAGACTATAGATGTTCCTTCTAAAATGGATTTTGGTTACAATGCCGCACACAGTATGAAATAAACAACCTAGGTTGTAAGCCAAAATGTTTTTGTGACAAGAAAAAGATACAATCCATCCAAAATCCACATCATAATGTGGCTACAACAAAAAACATATGACACCCCTATTCTTTATGGCCCTGAGAATCTTGAGTGCCAAAACTCCCTGAGTTACCTTCTTGAGCTAGGTAGGTTGGCCTACCTAAGAAGGGTTGATTAGGAAATAGTTGATTTCTACCATATGTTTGAGTCCAATTCGCAGCTTCCAACCATGGAGGTATTAAGTACCCATACCTCACATTTGCACTACTGACCCCTGCATTAAGTGGAGGTGTGTAATGAGCATACATAGAATTGACAACTCCTCTGGTAGGAATAAGGCAAGTGGGTAAACCCTTAGTTTTATAGTGAGGCACTAGAATGTTTATGAGATCTTGGAATAATGGTGTATTATTTGCAATGGAGTCCAGTGAGTTTGAAATAATATTGGTTTCATCAGCTATGATTGCATCATTGTCAACCATATTGATCATCCCTTGTTCCTTTTCAAGCATTTTTTGTGTCTTTCTTGATTCCTTTCCCTATCTTGTGATTTTTTTTTGTTGATCCTTAACTTGCCTTGCTTTATCTCTTTCAAGACTTTCATCTGCTTGACGTTGCGTTGCAACAATCCTTTCTTCTTTCTTCTCCTTGACTAGATCCTTATTTTTCTATTTTAATTCTTGCATTTCAAATTTATTTTTTTTAGACTCAACTAATAGGTTTATATAGTCCTCTGAGGTGAGTAACTGTGCCCTTCAGCCCAAATGAAGAGCACCTGGTGTACCTTGCTTTTTTTTCATTGAGACTCTCTCTACTGGTAGCTTTAGGAACCAGCCAAGTATCTTCTCCACCCGTCCCACCTACATGTAATTGCTTGGTGCTTCCCTTTTAGTATCTGATGGAACTGATTGAACTATATTATTATCTTCATTTGATGCCTCACTATGTGCTTCATCTTCTTCCGATGATCTGTTGTCCACAAAAAAATGAACAATTTCACTGTTCAATTCTGCTGGTTGTGAGGGCATGTTCATGCTTTGTTCATTGGTTGTTGAGACACTATGTGCGTTCATATTAATCATTGCTTCTACTAGCCATGACATTGGGGTTACTTGGCTTGGCAATGTCAATTGGTCATTGTCAACTACATGTTCAACAATGTCATTAACAATATCAATAGTAGGAGTTTCATGTTCTTGAGTTAGTGGAACGATCTCCATGTTACTGCAAATTTGTTCATGGTTATACTATGTTTCACATATAGTTTCATCATCTTCATCGTATAAGTTTCCTTGAGAGAGGGAAATCATATTACCAACTACAACCACATCATCTTGGTCATCTACTTCTTTCACTTCAAGACCTGTTTGTTCATTCCCTTCTTCCTAACCATCCACATGAAATGCTTGGCTACAACTAGTATCATGTATAAGAGCATCATAGTTCAGTGTCCAGATTCCTGACCTCCTAAAGCCAACCTTGATATTTGATGGTGTCAAATCCCTTTTAAAAGATTTACTTGCAATCTTTGCTAGCTCAAACCTTTTCACCTCAATCCCTGGATTCTTTGCCATCCATGCAGCATGCTCTAACCTGAAATAGTTCTTGAAAGGGCCAAACACACTAACATCAAGGGTTGCAGTCTGTGAGTGGTATGAGTGGGCAATGTCAACAGGTCAATGCCTAAATTTTTTGTACAGCCATGTGGCTCCCATGGCCATTTAATATCAATAGGTGTCTGTTATAAGGTGAGACGACACCTGGTACCGATGCAACAAAGTGAAAAAGCCAACTTAAAAACATTTCTTTAGTCATCCATGCATGGGGATGTGTAGCCATGCATGCACCTAGTTCACAGTTCTGTATATAGTTTTTCAGTTGATTTTTACCTTTGAATAGATAAAATCATGGGATTGAAGTACCAATTGCATTGACACAACATAAAATAGTTATCCACTCCCTACTCTTAGGAAAAATCTTTCGCACATTTTGGCTCCCTCTCTTGGCAATTACCTGCATACCACAATTCCGCCCTACCTGTAAACTTGTTTCATCACAATTCCATATATGGTTTGCTCCATAAGAGTGTTTATCGTAAGCACTAGAAAGTGTGTCGTAGAACTTCTGCACAACTACAGGGCACAAATATAATGCTCTGTCTCTATGAAGTCCCTCAACAGTACGCAATACAAGTTCTGGATGCCTTTTTTTAGACCCAAACCACCATGATTTACCAGGAAACCCTTCTTTGAATGGGTTTGGCCTCCCTTGACAAATTTGAGCAACTATGGATTTGAGTTGTATCAACTCTAGCCCATGTCCCAATTGGGCCATCTCTTTACACCACTCAACCACCTTGGCCTCCTCATCCTCAGTCATAACTATAAGAGGCCCTCTACATTTTGTATGAGTCAATCCATTTATCCTATAATGTATTGATGAGGGAGGAATACCATGTTTTTTTGTAGATGCCCAAACTAAGTATCCATTAAACTCTATGTCGTCAATTGCAACTAACATTTCTTTTCTTTTCCATCCTCTTATAGCATTGATCTTTTTAGTTGAACTCGCCCCTTGGACTATTGTTGATGGTGTTTCTATGGTTGATGTTGTGATAACATCAGCTTCAGTTGCATGGTCATCCTCAACAACGTTCCTTGGGGCATTGTTGACATTGACATCACTTGTATTGTCCTCATCAAACGATGTGCATCACAGCTACACACCCCTTGTCACTCTCCTTCCACTTCTCCTTGTACGAGAAACATAACTGCCTTTTGCCATAGATGAAGCAACCTATAAAATAATTGCATGCATTTAGATAAGAATATTTGTAAATTATGCTTTCATACAAGGCAAAAATAATTCTGCTTTATTACAGGAAATTATCAACATGTATGTTTATATCCTTGAAAAATCAAATATACAGAATCATTTTGTTGTATGTCTTCAAAATTATCAGTGATTTTTGTTTTGATAACTTGTCTTTACACTTAAAATACCATGACTGTATTGATTGGTTTTTCTATGCATTTCCCAACAGTGCCTCTTGTTTTTTTTTGCTGTGTAAAGACTAAGCTATTGTATTAAAAAAGGATAAAAATATTTACAAGAGGTATACACCTCTGAGAGCGATTGTTCAGCTCTCTGTCATGGCTTTTCTCATTACAACTAGTATTTCTGCTTGCAAAAGCCAGAGAATACAAAAGACCAAAAAGGAATGTTTTGAACTGGAACTGGTTCAACCTGGACATATCAAACTTGACTAAGACAGACAAAAAAACCTCTAGAAAGACCAGACCCCAAGATCTGTTACAATAGACCGAGTGCCCAAGGCAGCTAAACTTCAGAGACGACATTCCATCAAGCCTAGACATAACAAAAAGACAAAAAGGATGAGGTTCGCCTGAGGGCAGGCTTACCCCAGAATCTTCTGTAGTCATTTGCTTTGAGATTTCTTCGCCTCAGCTTCGTGTTCCATCGCCCTCTTCTTCCGGTCTTCTGCTGCCCGAACTGGGTCTGGCTCCCAAGTTACTTCCACTCCTTCTGGAATGTCCTCGATACGGTCATAACCAGGAGGCAGCTTGAGGTACAGCGCATAATCAAAAGAGTCTTCCTCTTCCTCATTCTTCAAACCGCTCTTAGTGGGGGTGAACTTGCTGCAATGGGAATCCATATGAGCCTCCAGAGTTCCCTCAGCAGAATCCATTGGTTCTTTCCATTTGAGACTGCTGAGTTCTTTTAAGGCTTCCTCCTGCTCTGCCGAGTAGCCTTCAATGTTATCCTCCTTAATTCTGCTCTATACATCTGGATTGTAAGAGTTATCCTTGGACTTGGAGGAGTTTTCTGAGGTGGTGGGCGTCTTCTCTCCCATATCATTTTTGCAACTCTCTTCCTCCTCATCCTCCTCATCAAAGATAACAGTGATGCTGGCTTTAACCACTGGCTTATTCTTCTGGCGGCGGTAGCGAAATGTTGTTATCTGAACTGTGTTGTCTAAATCATCTGAATGCGTCGAGGCACCTGAGGGAGGCGAAGCACACGCTAAAGGTGAAATTCGCTTCGGACTTGGCTGTCCGCTGTGTCTGGTGCCACTCGTCTTGCCGGAATGACCACCCCTACGAGGCACCTTGTGTCCAGCGCGAGGAGCCATTATGAGCGTGATAACCTCTGCAATGCTCTGCGAACTTAGCTTACCCAGTCTGCAACTGCTTCTGTTGCTGCAAATGCCGTAGGAGAGATTGCCCTGAAGAGTCTGCTGCCGGATTATCACCTGCACCTTCGTATGGGCTGAGTTAACAATCCCCGAAAAGATTGGGCGAGGGATGTCTGCGAGGATGGGTATATTTCTTGTAGAGCTTCCCAGCTTCACATTGCCCTAAACCACCAGACTATCAAAGCCTGTGCCAACCCGCATATCTGGGCAGAGGAATGTTTGCGCCATGATAAATGCAATGTCTGCTGAACCTTGAAATTGCCCCTGTATTGAAGAGCCTTTAATGCACCTGGATGTACTGGAACCCGAAGCCAGTCCGATGCCCATGGTTACCACCTGTCAAGAACGTGAAGGCATGTGGACAGAGCGTGGGATGTAATGACACTTCAGTTCAAACATTAACACCCGCATCCGGGTGGTCTTGATTCTGCCTCTGAACATCCTTTTTTGAGATTTCCTAGAAGGTGGACCATTCACTCCCTGGTATATTACCTTGAAGGGATCCTTCGAAATGGTCTTTTCCTCTTTCTGCTCCTAGGTTTGCTAAGAAATCTGCTAGTTTATTCCCTTCGCGTCTGATGTGGTTAAAGGTTACAGCTTTGTTGTCCCTTAGCCATAACTGAAGTAGCTCCAGCCTGGTAACCATTCTCCAGCTCCTACTAACTTTTTGTGCCTCTGTTCCTTGTTGAATCTTAATTGCCATGTTGATTAAGATTTGAGAGTATCCCTCCACAATTAGGGGAAAGAAGCCATCCTTTTGGGCAATGTTGAGACCTTTCCATAATCCTTCAAGTTCAGCTACATTGTTTGTATTCCATCCAATGGAGCCAAAGAAGACTTTAAGCACTTGTCCTTGGTGATCTCTGAAAGCTCCACCATATCCTGTGACTCCCGGATTGCCCTTAGAAGCCCCATCAAACAGTGCCTCTTGTTTGGTTTAACTACTTAAAATATTGTTTTGTTGTTTTGATAACTTGTCTTTATAGTTAAAATACCATGAGAAGATCTGGTAGTTATTGTTGTTTGAATTACTTTGTTTAGACTCCTGTTTGTTATCACAATGGAATTCATTCATGGCCCTTGATGTCTCACCAAGTGGACTTGCATAATGCCTTCTAGGTCTATTCTAGGTTTGTTCTTCGATAATGAGGGTGAAGTTAGATAGAAATATAGGTTGTTGTTTGGTAGAGGGTGCATGCATGTGTCACCTTCAATGAACTAGAGTGTTTCTTTTGTAGATATTTAGATCAGCCTCCCATTCAG
Source organism: Pinus taeda (assembly GCA_000404065.3). Classification (NCBI taxonomy): domain Eukaryota; kingdom Viridiplantae; phylum Streptophyta; class Pinopsida; order Pinales; family Pinaceae; genus Pinus; species Pinus taeda. Next base: position 14,537 of record APFE030344450.1, on the reverse strand, counting down.
TTGAACATCTAGTTAAGTTCTAAGTTCAATTCAGTTCTAGTTCCTCCCACTGCAACCTATCCCTCTTAACATTCATTATCTAATTTTATTTTATTTTTTATTTTATTTTATTATTAATATTATTATTATATATTATTTATATATATTATAATATTATTATATATATATATATATATATATTCTTTTTTTTCTGTAAGGATGCACTTCTCCAAAAATGGATCTCTGCCTATTAAGGAGTTATCATTGGCCAAACCAAGCATGGTATTTAATTTGACCAAGGCTCCAACTTGAGACCCCTTGAAGCACTCTTGATCACAACTTGGCACCATAACAAATTGTTTCCTCATGTCACTTACACTTGAAGTTTCTATTCATGTAAACATTCATTTCAACTACAACTCTTATTTGTATCTTGTCTACATATATAAGAAAGGTCGTGCCTTTTTCTTAAATCAAGAAAGAATATTATCAATTTGTAAACTTTTGAGTAATTATTAACCTCATATATCAAATTAGATAAAGTGAATAGGAGTAATCAGGGTGCAGTTGGATAGAAATATAGGTTGTTGTTTGGTAGAGGGTGCATCCATGTGTCACCTTCAATGAACTAGAGTGTTGCTTTTATAGGTCTTCAGATCAGCCTCCCATTTAGTTACACATCTATTTAAGTTCTAAGTTCAATTGAGTTCTAGTTCCTCCCACTAGTTCTAGTTCTAGTTCATTAGAACTCACATCATAATATCCTTGTTGAATAACATGTAAAATATGGACATGTATTCAACCCATTCAATCTAGTTGACAAATTTTCATTACATGGATAACTAGCCTCAGTGCCTATTGCCATTTCTTCTTTTCAATTTTGATCATCCTTTTCTTGTTTAAGAACACATTTAGAATTTAGAATAATAGGAAAGAAAATTAACTATAGCAGGTGGTTATGGGGTATAGAAAGTGATTGGTCAACGAGTTTTCTAAGCATCAACATTTTTGGTTCTATGTTTGCTTTTCTTCAATTCTTCAAAAATCTTCCTTGCCACATGTAGCTTTTGTCACATTTGCAATAGTTTGAGGCTGGTTGTGCCTTATTTGTGGTCCTTCATTCTAATATGTTTCCCCTTCTGTACAACAACCTTCCAATAGGACCCTTCCATTGCTTCTTGTTCATTTGTTTATGTTATTTTCTTCCTTTTACATTATTTTGTTTGCTTTCTGATCATATTTCAAGAATGATCTAAAACCCCTTTTCCTTTTCTCCTTTCAACTTTTTCTTCACTTTATTTTGCAATTCTTGTTTATGCTACCATTAGTCTTGATGATGTTTATTGGTGGCCTCATACAAGGTTTTTGGTTCCAACACCCAAAGTTGTATTGCAATATTTGACCACTAATTAAGCAACTCATATGAAGCTTCTGATATCTTTTAAAACCAACACAAGGACAATATATCTATGCTTATCTTCCAATTGAGCCATAGTTTTTGTTTCTTATTATAAAATTTCATTGAGCTTTTGTTAAAAAATGATTCTCAGAAAGAAATTGCCTTGTAAAATTATGGGTAAACATATTTCAATTGAGTTGATCATCATGTTCTTACATATTTTTGCATGTTGTCTTATGATAAGTTGCTATTTTAGCCTTCATGTCACTAGAGAAATGTCCAAGCAACAAAACTTCTGTTGCAATACCTAAGGTGCTACCATTAAAAGTTGGGGGCTTTTCAAGTTATGGTGTTTTTCAACTTCCTCTCTATATGTAAATGAGGTGAACCACATGCTCGTATTTTCTTAATGGATATTGCATGTATATTTTTGTGCTTACATTGACTCCAAGAAGGATGATAGCTCTTAGGCCAATCTTCACATTGATGTCGGCGAATATTTTTCCGTCATACTTAGATTTTGTTGCGTATTGTTTGAATCCCTATGATCATTCTTTATCAGACTCTCATTTTATCTTAATCCCTTCAATATGTTATGTTGGAGAGGTAAATCCCCTCTACGGATAGAGGCGATCCCTACTAGCCCAAAAGGGGTCTAGCAACAATCAATCAATGCTACTCTGCAAGTTCCTAGTTGTAATTAACAAGTGGGTGAAGAACACCTACTTGGATTCCAGCGCTATGTTTGATGAAGAGATGATCCTCTCGCTCCTTCGCTCCAGCCGATCACAGTCCTCCACTATCCTCGCGGACGGACACCTGCACAAGCAAAGAGAGAGCAAACACAGGCGTAAAATCTACTAAAAACAACTATGTATCAGTCAGGAAGGATACAATTTACATTAATCATTCATAGGACAAATGGAAATGGAACCATAAGAGTAGTCATCTATCTTTATTAATCAGAAAATAGAGTAAGGTACAACCGAAGTCCTGACGCTGAGTCCTTCTCTAGAGGGTCCAGCCAGCATGTCTTCCAAGCATTCACCTTTGAAGTGGATCTCCCAAGTCAAAGAGGTCTCTCTCTCACAATACAAGGCAACAAGCTCATAACCTTCCTCAAGCTCAAAAGAAATCCTCACACAACACACCAAATGCCTACAAAGAGCAGCACTAATGCACTAAGAATTCCTCTATCAAAGTCTATATGTTCCAAACTAGCTGCTCATGGGAAATGGAGGAGGCTTATAAAGGAGAAAGAGTCTCCATGAATAGGTAAAGGATGAGCTCTCCCCCAAGAAAAGTGGGTGACCAGGCGAACAGACATGCCAGAGAAAGGATGGTGACCTTTACAAAGCTAACAGCCAAGTCTGGAGTCATCTGGAAGGCTAGCTGTTAGAACAAACTCGCCTAAACAGGATCAGCACGGGCGCAAAACTGGGCTGGCGCGTTGGCATCGCATCTCAATTACAGAAGAGGTCTGGTCAGCATGAACTGATACAAGCGAAGGGCGCGCTGTTTATGAAATTCGACCAGCGCGGAAAACCCGTGTGCTTCCGCGCTTGCAGCGCACCAGTTACACTATCATCCGCCAGTCAGCGCGGTTATTTTAGGAACAGTCGCGATGATCCAACAAACTTAGGCAAAGAAGGTTTTAAGCCATTTCAGAGAGCATGAGCATGGTGGATGTGATTTAATGACACAGTAGGGAGACTGACAATGTGACAGTGACATTTTACTGTGTAACAGATGCCCCCTAAAGCATGAAGCCCGAGAGAGTGGGAGGGGTGAAATGCTTTACCAAACTGTTGGACTGGAACACCACCAGGAAGAACCTGCAGGCAGATACAATTGATATTTCAATTACATGTAGTCTAGGCATGGGCGCAGCCATCCAAAAGACATATGAAGAAGGTCTGTGGTATGGACGCAGCCACCCAGCTGAAGAGACCATAATGATAAGAGGTATGGTCGCAGCCATCCTAAAAGACTCAGGTATGGGCGGGAAAGCAAGCATCCCGTCAGTGGGTGTTGGACCACACGGCGACATAGTCCTCCGTGCTATACTTTTTTTAGTGACGCGGGCAGCAGGCAGTCTGGCAAACCACGAGGCCTTAAAGGCCAACCTGTTACTGGCTCTCGAGTGCTTACAGCCCACGATCTTCAACTGGGCGGCAGCTGTGACCAATAGCATGAAGAGGCAATTGAGTAACTGCCGACGTGGAGAGTCGAAGCAGTTCGGCTACAGATCGCTCCTTCTTCCACTCATGTTTGAGCGGGTGCCGGCCCTTCAGCTGCAGACTATGGTGGTAGACCTGCCGAACAACGCACGAGAGACGAGGGCCACCAAGTGGGCCCGGGTCATGCCACGTGGAGGTGGCGGTCGCTCAGTGTCGTGGGGCGTCTTTTTCTGAGAGTGGCTAGATTGCCAGGTTATCTTCGTCGAGGACTGGCCGTACGCCGGTATCGACTTCTGCGGTGATCCTAACATGCCGCTACCTACGGGAGAGTAGTGGGATGATGGAGGTAAACACTTGATCTTTTTTATTTTCATTTTTTGTGATGTTTTTGCATTTTTTCATGTACATGTCCTAGTAAATGCTTATGTTGTGCAGATGTGGGACCCGTGAGACCCCTTGGCCTGGCTCCAGAGGCACGAAGGGAGGAGCAAGGCGCTGTCATCTTGGCCTTGGCTCCTGCAGGAGGCGACCAGACAGAGACCGTGATGCACAATCTTGAGGGCTTACTGGTAGGAGTCCCAGACTACCAGGGGATCGAGGAGGTCCCCTTAGCCGCACAGATCCATACAGTGGGTGTAGAACCTAGGATGCACCGCCTTTTGAGGCGGTTGGCCCGAGCGGTGGCATGCTACAGAGAGCATAACCCACCACAGTAGACGCCTAGGTTTTATTTTCCATTGTTGTTTTGAGAGGCATACATATCAGATGTACTGAGGACGTCGGATCTATTGAGACATGTACACTTATTTTTTGAGCGTCTTAGTGCGCCACACGATATATATAT
>APFE030344449.1:0-20098 GCA_000404065.3 Pinus taeda | reverse complement strand
ATATATGACCTTGGTCTTATATTGCCGTTATTATCTTTTATTACATGAACATTTAACCCGGGTTGAATGTTCATGTAATAAAAGATAATAAAGGCAAGATAAGACCAAGTTCATAGGATGTGTATTCCAAGATGAATGTTGGGAAAAACTCTATAGTGGGAATCTCTTGTTGTTTATTATGGCTAAGGAAATTGGTAAAGGCAAAGAATCCTTAATTTTCATTTATTTACGAAAATAGAGGAAAATAGGAGAAAAGGGAGGTGAAGGGTCATAGATTTGCATGAGAGGAAAGTTGAAGGAAAATAGAGAAAAATGAAGAAAATAGAGGCCTCAATGAGAAAGGGCTTATGAGGATCAGTTCATAGCTTTTTGTCAGTTCAGTTTTGGACCTCTCTTCTATTCTTTCATACTCTTGCACACACAAAGCATTCTTAGAGCATTCTAGCATTAGAGAAAGGAAAGTAAATGAAGGACAAGGAAAGAAAAGGACAAGCAAGGAAGTTTGGATCAAGCAACTTCAACAGGAGGATTTTGCAAGTAACATGTTGCATGTGTGGTTTCTTAGTTGAGGTGTGAATGCATGTTACATGCATTTGTTCATTCGGTTTAGTTTTTGTCATTGACATCAATTTTTCCTAGTTTGATAGTGGTTTCAGCGTTGTGTTGCCATTTCATGGATAGCATGGTGTAATGGGATTCATTTTTTTGTTGAGCTTTGGATTTCCAGAAGGTTTTGGAACCGGGTGAGGTGGTACTAGGAAAATTCCCAAGGGTTGGGGGCGGAGATGGTTTTCTCTGGGAAGCCCTCGACAAGTGGGTGGAGATAGGAAAATTCCTGAAGCTAATGGTGAAGAAATTTTGAGGCATCCAAGCTTGTTTTGACTTTGTGGTGTCTTGACCAATTTTGGTGAGATCGTGGTAACCTAAGGGTGGAGTTGGTTAAATGTCCAGGAAGCCCTAGATTTTTTTCGTTACGATCCCACATTCATGCTTTGAATATGGCACCGGGGTGATTGGATGAAATAAAGATTTGGTTTAGCACAATCTATGGTTGGGTGGTACATGGAAGTCCCTGACTTGGTTGGCTTTTGCATAAGTCAGAAGAGCTATTTTCCTATTATGATTTATGAGCACTTGTACTTGTTATTATGTGGAATCTATGGTTTTTCTGTCATGGTTAATAATATGGTTATATGCTAGTCATAAGCATGGATTTGTAAGGTGCTCTAGCTATGACTTGTTCAGGATTTGATAAGTATATGAATGGTTGATGAATTCATGGACTAACAAGTGTTATTGCAATTAATATGAGAGGGAATTAGACCATCTTGATGATTATCAGATGGACCAAAAACACTTATTATCAGATATGCATTCATGAGCTATGAATAACATGTTCGCCATATGTTTGACGAAATATTTGTCATGGTTAGGCTTGGTTAGGTCAAGTTCTTGTTCAAGTTTTATATGAATAACATTGTAATTATGTGATTTGTAATTCTAAGAATTTACAGGTAGTTTTAGGCATTGCTATGGAGGCTGGCATGGAAAGGTCGCTCAGGTCTTAGTACCACACCCTCTTAACTACATATTTTTGTCTATAACCGCATGGAAGGAGGCTTGTGCATGTGGTTGGAGGCTTATAAGCACACCCATTCCTTGTAATGCATGTAGTTGTGGGCCCAAGGAAAATTCAATCCATCTTAGAGTTTGGTCACCTGGGGTGGTTCCTTGACCCCTGCGTGTCCTGTAAGCCTTGAGGGATTTCTGTGAGTTTTTAGTTGTCAGCTCCACTTCCATAACTGAAGCTTGGAGGTCAGGTCATGTCATAGTAACTCTTCATCTAATGTTTATCGTGACAGGCCAGTGAATTTGGATAAATGTGGGAAGGGATGGTTACAAATTGGTATCAGATCATGATCCAAATACTTGGACTAGATGGGCTAGATGCATGTTGTTATGCATGCATTGTCATGGTTATGGTTATCATACATGAGTTCATTGTATGTTGTTAGTATTATCATGCATGATTTTGATACATACATACATACATACATACATACATACATACATACATATATACATATATACATATAGAGATATATTTATATATATATATATATATAATCTATATCAATATATATATATATAATATATATAATATATATATATATATATATATATATATATATATATTGTGCTAATCTAGATTGATTTTGTAGGTGAGAAAGCCTCTCCTGAACTCCACTAAGGTATGATGATTATGTTTATATTTGGTTATCTGACATGGTATGTTTGCAGGAAGAAGAAGAGGATCAGAGATGACTAGTATAATAGATTACATTTTATGTGACTCTCCTTGTGGATCAACTGAGAAACATGGGGAAGAGTACTCTCTTGACATAGAAAATACCTTGAGAATTCTAGAGGAAGAAATCAGGAGTTGCGAAGCATATAATGACATGATCATTCAATCACAGGAAATACTTTCCAGGGCACAACAAAAGCAAGCAAAGGTCAATGCAATGATCCTTGTGAGTTTGTCAGATTTGCAGAGACATGGGCAACCATGGATTAATTATGGATAGGATGATAGGAATAATGAGACATATGGTTGCAGATCTTGATCAGGGCACAAGTTAGACAATAATGACATAGTCAAACATGGTAGGTTCTTGGATACATCTGATAGGAGAGGCAATGATTATGGGTTCTATTCTGGTTTTGGTTCAGACATGTATCATGGTCATCATCGCTATCATTCTTACAGGAGGAGTGAGAGGGGATACTTGTCGGATGAGTTCAAGAAAGCCAAGCCTCCTACATTTTATGGAGAGCTAAAGATGCCAGAAGATGTAGAGGCATAGGCACTTGGGATGAATAATTTATTTGGGATGCATGATTATATAGAGAATATGAAACCTAGGATAACTATTTTCAGTCTCAAGGGAAAAAAAAACATCTAGAGGGAAAATGTGAAGCATGTCAGGGGCATCAAGATAGAGGAGTTGAGTTTGAATGAGTTTAAAATAACCTCCAGGAAGAAGTACTTGTTAGAGAGATACTATGATGGTAAGGCTAAGGTGTTCTACTAGTTGAATATGTGATCTATGACAGACGAGGAGTACATGACTAAGTTCCTGGAGTTGTTGAGGTATGTGTCTTACCTCAAGGATGAGAAAGAGAAAGTTCAAAGGTTCATTAGAGTACTTCCACTAGCATTCAAGGAAAAATGAGTATGATGAGCCTTATTCATAAGAGGAATTCATTGGGAAGTTGAAGCATTGTTATGAGTAATCAAAGTGTAAGTCTGAGCCTAAGTGAGATTGGAAAGGGAATGACAAGACTAAAGAAAGTGGCCACCGAGGTGAGAAAAACCTCAGGATGCAGGTGAGAAGGAAAACATTTCTCCTTATAAAAATTTTGATGTGGTAGAGAAAGGACATGGACCTGAGCTCAGAGAGCAGGATAATAAAGGTAGTGGCAAGGAGTCGTTGCAGTGTTGGATTTGTGGCAAAGATCATCGCAAGAAGGATTTTCCGTCGTATCAGGGTGGAAAAACTTAGATCTATAGTGCTCGGGAGGCACAGGTAGTTGGGGATGTGGGATTGAACATTCCTTGGATCTATGCAACATTTGGTAACAATTAAGAAGATTACTAGACATCCATTATTGAGATGGAAGGTAAGTTATGTGATCAAGTCTTTTCCATTTTGATTGCCCCTGGATGTAATTATATTTATATTGACCCTAAACTAGTGGATAAGTGTGGTTTGAGAAAATAAGTGCATGGAGAGTCTTAGTTGGTGAAATTGGTTATAGGTACTAAGAAAAGAGTTCATCATTCAGTGTTGTGCATTTGAGTTGAACGATATGTCTACATCTAAAAATATAAATGTGCTTCCATTGGGATCATACAATATGCTTCTAGGTATGGATTGGTTGTAATTTCACAAGACTAAGGTAGATTATTATGAGAATGATATTGAGTGTTTGGACGATGATGGAGAGAAGAGAATACTACAAGTTAAGAATAAGCATACATCACTGAGAATGGTTACAGCTATGCAAGAAAACCACAGATGCAGGAAAAGGTGTGTATTGTTCATAGTGCATGTTTGAAGTGACAAAGGCAAGGATGTTGAGGATGTGGAAGTATTAAAGAGGTATCCAATTTTCCAGTAGTTTCAAGATGTATTTCAAAAAGAGATTTCAAAATGTCCTCTTCATAGGGAAGTGGATTTCTCTATTGAGTTGGTACCAGGAGCAACACCAAAATCAAAGGTGCCTTAGAGGATGGACACTCTAGAGTTAGTGGAATTGAAGTTGTTTCTGAAGGAGTATACATAAGGCTAAGTTTATCGCTTTTGGGTGCACCCATGTTGTTTATGAAGAAGAAGGTGAAAATCAAGAACAAATATCCATTATCGAGGATTGATGATTTATTTGATCAGTTGAAGGGAGCAACAATGTTCTGAAAGATTGATTTCAGATCATGATATCATTAGATACACATCAAAGAAGAGGACATTTAAAAGACTAATTTCTTGACCACGTATGGGTATTATGAGTTTGTTGTGGTTCCTTTTGGTTTGAATAATTCTCTAGCTACTTTCATGTGTTTGATGAATAATGTGTTGTTTCCTTATCTACATAAGTTTGTGATAATGTCCATTAATGATATATTGATATATTCTAAGAATGAGGAAGAGCATGCAAAACACCTGAAAGTAGTGTTAATATTGTTGAGATAACATCAATTGTATGCCAAGATAAGTAAGTTCAGTTTCTTTCAGACATAATTTCGTTACTTGGGACATGTTGTTTCCAAGGAAGGCATAACAGTGGATTCAGAAAAGATCATAGCTATCATGGAATGGGAAACTCCTAGGAATGTGGATGATGTCATATCATTCATGGGGTTAGGAAGGTTTTACAAGAGGTTCATCAAGAAATTCTTATAGATTGCATATCCTATTACATCTTTGCAGAGGAAAGGAAAGAAATTTGAATGGACAGAGGAATGTGCAACTAGTTTTGAGAAGGTTAAGCAATTGCGTACAAACACTCCATTTCTAAAGATTATAGATCTAGATAAAGAGTTTGTGGCATGTACAAATGCTTGCAAGAGAGGACTTCATGGAGTATTGATGCAAGAAGGAAAGGTGATAAGCTATGAGTTAAGGAATCTTAATGAAAAAGAGTAGAATTATGTGACTCATGATCTTGAGTTGGCGGTGATAATTCATGCATTGAAGATGTGGAGACACTATCTTCTTGGTAGGAGGTTTGTTTCGATGAGTGATCATAGTGGGATGAGATACTTGTTTTACCAACCTAATATGAATGCTAGGAAAGATAGATGGTTGACCATGATCACTCAGTTTGAATTCAAGATTAGGTACATTAAGGGTAAAGGGAATAGGGTTGCGGAATATATTAGCATAAGAGTGCAAGTAAATCACATTACAACTATGAGTTCAGATGGGACATATTTACAAGAGTGGATCTTGGAGGCAGAGAAACATGATGATAGGTACCGATGACTTAAGCTTAGGTTACGGAAGAAGAGTATACATGATTAGGATGTAGATTATCATCTGACGACATATGGTTTGGTGATATTTAGGGACATGATTGATGTTCCAAATAATAGTGAACTCAAGAAGCTTATATTGAGGGAATTTCATGTTGAGCTATATTTAGGTCAGTTAGGATATCAAAAGACTTTGACAACTATGAAGAAGTTATAATATTGGTCAAATCTGAGGAAAGAGGTGTGTAAGCTCGTTGCAAGATGTTTGGATTGTCAACATGTAAAAGCAGAGTGAAAACATCCAGGTGCTTTATTGTTGCTGATTTTGATTCTAGAATGAAAATGGGAGGTCATTTCCATGGATTTAATTATGAATTTTCCAAGGACATCTAGACAACATGATTCCATTATGGTTGTGGTTGACAGGTTGATCAAGGTAGCTCACTTCATTCGAGTGAAGTCTACTAATTTAGCTAGTGAGGTAGCTCAGGTCTTCATCAGGGAGATAGCGAGGTTGCATGGTGTTCCCAAGAATATTGTATCAAATAGGGATGAAAAGTTCACTTCTAGGTTTTGGAAGGAGTTGTTTTCATGTTTGGGTACAAAGTTGGCTTTCAGTACAACTTACAATCCACAGACAGATGGGTAGACATAGAGGGTCAACATGATACTAGAGGTATGTTGAGGATGTATATTATGCATCAACAGAGGAAGTGGGAGGAGTGTCTTCCATTAGTGGAGTTCACATATAATAATGGGTATAAGAACTCATTGAGGATGAGCCGATTTGAGGAAATTTGTGGGTAGAGTTGTAATAATCCCATCAGTTGTTGTGATCCAGCGAGTAGAGTATTGATTAGACCAGACATGTTGGCTGAGATGGAATGGGAAATGCAGGTTATTAGAGGAATTTGAAGGTAGCATAGGACATACATAAGAGTTATGAAAATCAACATAGGATATTTAAGGAGTTTCAAGTTGGGGAGCATGTGTACTTGCACATCAAGCCTAAGAAGAGCTCCTTGAGGATTGGATCATGTGCCAAGTTGGCACCTCGGTATTGCATACATTTTGAGATCCTTGGGAGGATTGGACCAATGGCCTACAGACCAATGAAAGTCGATGATGTTTTCCATGTTTCATTGCTTAAAAGATATGTTAAGGATGTTGATCATGTGATTGATTGGTCTGTATTTCAAGTGGAACCAGAAGGAGAATTTGAATTGAAACCTTAATGCATATTGCAACAAAAAAAACTCATGCTTTGGAACATAGAAAATGAGCAAGTTAAAGTGTAGTGGAAGCACTTTGGGCTCGATGAAGCTACATGGGAGATGACTAATCAGATGCATGCTTTATATCCTTCATTATTTTCTGGTTCAAGGAAATGATTTTTGGCATATGTACATATCTATGTATGGTTGTTATTGTAGATACTGTTATGAGCTATGTTATAAAGCTCCAATATGTGGTATGATTTTCATATTTTCACATTTGTCATGTTGGTTTTGGCTTTTTAGCGGGTTGTTATTGTAAATACTACATTGAGCTAAGTTATAAAGATCTATAGGCAATATACTTTGGTTTTAGTGGTTTTGCTGGTCATAGGTGTCATAGAACACCGAGGACAGTGTTCCCCCAAGGGGGAGGGGTTTGTAATAGCCCCAAGTTAAATATTCATGTAATAAAGTATAATAAAGGTAAAATAATACCAAGGTCATGGGACACATATTCCAAGCTAAATGTTGGGCAAAACTCTACAGTGGGCATCACTTGTTTGTTATTATGGCTAAGGAAATTGGCAAAGGCATTGACAAAGGAGAAAAGGAATTAACTGACCTTTATTTATCAAAATAAAGGAAAATAGGATACAAGGTAGATGAAGGGTCATATATTTGCATGAGAGGAAAACTGAAGGAAAATAGATGCCTCAATGATAACAAGGATTCTATGGATCGGTTCACAGTTTTTTTTTTTCAATTCAGTTTTGGAGCTCTCTTCTATTCTCTCATACTGTTGCACACATAGAGCATTCTTGGAGCACTCTAGCATTGGAGAAAGGAAATCAAAGGAAAAACAAGGAAGGTTGAATCAAGAAGCTTTAGCAGGAGGAATTTGTAGGTAACAGGTTGCATGTGTGATCTCCTAGTTGAGGTGTGAATGCATGGTACATGCATTTGTTCATATGGTTTAGTAGCTATCATTGGCATGTGTTTCTCCTAGTTTTATAGTGGCTTTAGCCTTGCCTTTCCATTTCCTGGATAACCATGGTGTGATGGGGTTCATTTCTTGGTTGAGCTTTTGATTGCTGAAAGGTTTTGGAATCAGGTGAGGTGGTCTTAGGAAATTTCCCAAGGGTTTGGGGTGAAGATGGTTTTCTCTGAGAAGCCCTCGATAGGTGGGTGGAGACAGGAAATTTCCTCAAGGTAATGGTGAAGAAATTATGAGGCATCCAATCTTGCTTTGCCTTTGTGATCTCGTGACTAGTTTTGGAAAGATTACGGTAGCCTAGGGGTGGAGGTGTTTTAATCTCTAGGAATCCCTAGTTGATTTTGTCTTGAGATACCATTTATGCTTGGAATATAACACGGGGGTGATTGGTTGAAAGTTATAATTGGTTCAGCCTGGTCGGGTGGTATGTGGAAGTCCTTGACTTGGTTGGCTTTTGCATAAGTAAATTAGAGCTATTTTCCTATTGTGATTTATGAGCACTTGTACTTGTTATTATGTGGATTCTATGACTATTTTTTCGAGGATAATAATCTAGTTATATTTTAGCTATAAGCATGGAATTGTAAGGTGCTCTAGCTGTGACTTGTTCAAGATTTGATGTATATGAATGGTTGATGAATGCATGGACTAACAAGTATTATTGCAGTTAATATGAGAGGGCATTATACATTCTTGATGATCATCAAATGGACCACAAAATCTTAAGATTAGATATGAATTCATGACTTGTGACTCACATGTTAACCATATGTTTGACGAAATGACTGTCATGGTTAGGCTTGGTTAGGTCAAGTTCTTGTTCAAGTTTTATATGAATAGCATTGTCATTATTTCCTTTATCATTTTGAAAAGTTACAAGTGGTTTTGGGTAGTGGTCTAGAGGTTGTCTTAGAAAGGTGGCTTAGATCTTGGGACCACACCCTCTAAACTAAATATTTTGGGCTATTATCATAGGGAAGGAGGTTTGTGCATGCGGTTGGAGGCCTATAATTTCACCCTTGCATTGTCATGAGTGTGATTGTGGGCCCAAGTTAGTAAAAAAGAAATATAACTCAAGGTTTGGTCACATGGGATGTTTCATTGGCCCCTGAGAGCCTTGTAAGCCTTGAGGGATGTCTGTATTTTCCATGGTACTTGACATAAAAAAAATAAAAAAAAATTAGTAAGATAACATATATTGTATTCGTTGAAATGTATTTGTCTTGTTCATGAGAACCTAAAAAAATTGAGTAGTATTTCCAACCTAGAGAAAATATTGAACCTTAAGTTTAGAATTGTAAGTTCTGAAGTTACCCAGACATTGCTCAGATTCAGGAAGAACGAAATGAGGATTACCTGAAATAAAAAATAGAGGAATTCTGGTGGTTATTGTTGGTAATGATATAATCATTAATAAAGAAAAATTGAAATTATATACCCCTTCCAGAATGAGGTAAAGATTGTACCTTACGTGGTCAGTGAACTACTCTGGAACCTCATCTAACACAAGAAAAGAAAAATAACGAACCAAAGTTATAAATAAGAAAAATTATGTGCTATGGAAATAGACTAGAGAAAATAAGATGAAGTTCGGATAACAAATGTGTAAGCGAATTTGAAACACTATTTTTGATTAAAAGTGAACTATAAATAAGACTAAATAATGAACTCAAATACAAAAAAATTTAGTTGAAAAAACACATAAAAGAAACAAAATGGCTCCTAGTGAGTTTAGATTAAACTGTAAGTATACGCATAATGGAAACAAGTCACCTCCTTGTAAAAAATGGAAACTTAGGTTTTGGCAGGGGTGGAAGCATTGCTGGTAAGCCTAGTGGATATAAAGTGAAGATATTCGTAGAATTGATCCAAAATATTTTTCTTATAGATGTGTTAAATAATTACATGCATAAATTGTAGCCTAACATAGAAAACTTAATGTGCACATGAGAGAAGAGGAAAAACACATGAAGCATGAAAGAAGACAATAAGACTTGATAACGGAGTTTGTCCAACTTGGACTACGTCTCTGGGCCTTGCTCGATCAATGGGGAGGCCTTCATTCATTAAGTGGCATGAGAAAGAAGAGTAAAAGCATAAGCTACAAAAAGGAGTTTTATACCTCCATACTGAAAAATGGCCAAAAAATTCAGAACTCTGATGGACAAATGGATAGTGCCATTGCATTCGTGGCATCGAGAAGTGCTGAAACCATATAAAATTTGTCAAATTCTGACAAAGTGAAAATTCGGCCCTCCTGCAAAATTCTGCCTCGAACTGCGTGCACTGCCTCCTCTGTGTGGGCGCACTGAAAAACTGTGTTTAAATAAAATATTTCAGGTGGATTTATCAAAGAGGTGGTTTGGTATGTTGGTTGAGATCTAGTTTAATAGGAAGGAGGTCGGGCGGTCAAACCCTGCCTCCTTTTTTTATACACTGAAATATTTTTTTAATTTAAACAACTCCTTATTTTGAATTATGGGTTGGGTCGGGCCAGCCTTGGGTAGGCCGCCCATCGTACCCACCTCTACTGATCATCCTTTAAATGCTTGTGGTTTTTTTTGTGTCGATGTGGTTGGGTCCATGCCCCAAGGGTCGACCCACCACCCGTTGTTGGATACGGTGCCGAGGTGTGTGGAGGCGGGGGCATGGCCACCCACCCTATGTTTGTTTATGGCTACAACCATTCCGTGGGAGGGGTCGGGGGTCGTGGCCAACCCTTCCACCAATATTCATGTGGTGTAGTTAAGGTTGGGGGGGTGGCGGGGTTGGCAGTCCCCATCCCCTTTTTTTTTATATTTTTTTTGTTATAATAACAAAATGGGCCATTTTTAAAAATTATGTTTTTAAGCTGAAGGAGTCTTTTAACTAGGCCATGATTTTGCCTGGAATTTGGTTGGAGTTGGCCAGATTCCATTTGCCAGAAAAGTGCAAATTGTGTCCTCGTTAAACCTGCCTAGTCATCAAAATTTAACCCAACTTTGACTACCTCTATCTCCTTCATCCAGACTGAGATTGGAGTGTTGTTCACACCATTGGAATCATGGTGATGAGCACTTCGATCTAATGTTAAGTTCATCACCTTTCCACCACTTTGAATTTTGAGCTTTTTCATGCCACTGGTGTTTGTAGATCCACCTGGATCAATCCTCCCCATTGAGGAGCTTTTGGACTTCCAAAAGTTTTATCAGTCAATTGGCAAGTGAGGGAATTGTTCCCTCACTCTTTCTTTTTCCAGCGATTTTGCCTTGCTAGGGTGCATTCCCTTGAAACCAACTCGAAGGTATTCCACATCTCCCCATCGTGAAGTCCTGGTTCTTCTATCAAGGATGATGTCTTTAGGTAACTCATCAAGATACTCTGGTGCAAAGTCATCAACTGTAGGAACTGTGCCCACCTCCTTGTTGTCCATAATAAATGGTGGCTCATACAACTTTAAGTTCTCCACATTCACTATGGAGTACATTTGCATATATATTGTATAATTGAGACAAAAGGCATTGTTTCCAATCTTCTCCAAAATGGTGAATGGACCATACCAGATTGGTCACAACTTCTTCCCTTCTCCCTTCATCCTGTCCTTGCTGATATGGAACCACATTTTGTCGCCCACTTGAAATTGATGGTCAACTCAATGTTTGTCATGTTGAGCCTTGTAACGAGCTTGAATTTTCTCCAACTACTCTTATACTGCTTGGTGAATCAACTAGATCCGCTGAATGAACTGTTGTGCTTTGTCCTTGTCATCATGTCCATTGTAGCCATCTTCCCTTCCAAAGACCATATCAAAAGGGTCTTTTGGCACGTAGCCAAAACATGTCTCAAATGGTGAATGATGCATAGATGAGTGCACTGCTTAGTTGTAGGAATGTTGCACATATGGAAGATGCTCATCCCACAACTTAGGATGTTTCCCACAATAGCCTCGCAACAAGTGTACCACGGTGTGGTTGACAACCTCTGTCTGTATGTCAGTGTGTGGATGAAATGTTGTGCTTCTTTTCAACTTGGTGTCCATCATCTTCCACAATCTGGTCCAAAACTCTCCAAGAAAGCGAGAGTCCCAATCTGACACAATCAATGTGGGTAGCCCAAAATGGACCCAACATGCTGAAAGAAAAGATAAGCAGTCTGCTCTAGAGTGATCTGCTTTTTACAAGGCATTAAAATACACATCTTACTAAAACGGTCAATGACGACATATGAATAGTTGTGACTTTTCCCAGACAAAGGCAAACCTCCAACAAAATCCATCGACACACTTTCCCATGGATGACTCGGAATAGGGAGTGGTGTGTAGAGCCCGAGTTTTCTATTAGAGGGCTTTGAAACAGAACACATTACACAACCCTTTACATAGTGAGTCACAATGGTCTTCATATGAGGCCAAAAGCAAAATCTTTGTACATGACACAAAGTTTTTTCAATACCAAAATGACTAGAAACAAGGGAGGTGTGGGCCTCTCGGATTACATGTACCCTTTCTCTTGTGGGTATGCACAATTTACCAAGGTGATACAACAGTTTCCCCTGCAAGTGATAGTTTTCCACCTGTGAACCATGGGTTAGTTTTGCATAAATCTCCTTAAAGTCATCATTGTTAGCATATTGTTCAGCATAACTTTCAAAAGATAATGAAGCATTATGCAAAATAATAGAAGCAGAAATAGGAGGGTGAGATAACATATCAGCCACTTTGTTGCTAGTGCCCTTCTTATACTTTATTACCAGATGAAACTGTTGAAGAAAACCCATCCACCTGAAATGACGAGATTGTTGCAACTTGGTTTGTGACTGAAGATACTGCAAGGGCTGATGATCCGTATGGATGATGGTCTCCTTGCCGATCATGTAGTGTTTCCAGTTTTTCACACTTTGGACCAAGGCATATAATTCCTTGTCATAAGTGGGATAGTTTATTATAACCTAAGAGAACTTCTCTGAATGGTAACATATCAGCTTCTTCTACTAGATGAGTACAACTCCCATGGCATATCCGCTGGCATCTGTTTCGTTCTCGAATCGTTGTTGGAGATCTGGTAAGGCCAAGACCGGTGCAGTGTTGATCTTTTCTTTTAATGTTTCGAAGGACTTCTGCTACTTTACTCCCCATTGAAAGACTTGATTTACACTTGTCAATGCGTGTAAAGGTGCTGCAATAATAGAGAAATTGGAAATAAATCTTCTCCAATACTGTACTGCACCCAAAAAGTTGTGAACCTCGGTTACACTAGTAGGCTTAGGCCAATTTACAATTGCTTCAACTTTAGAAGGATCAATTTTAAACTGACCATGACCAACAATATGACCTAGGTAAACCAAAGAGGTTTTCCCAAACTCACACATTGACAATTTTACATAGAGTTTTTCGTTTTTCAATACATCAAACACTTTCTTCACATGACATACATGTTCATTCCAACTTTTACTAAAGATAAGAATATCATCTAGATAGAAAAGAACAAATTTATCAATGAAAGGCCTAAAAAGATCATTCATGACCCTCATGAAAGTGGCTGGAGTGTTGCAAAGTCCGAATGGCATCACCATCCATTCGAACAACCCTTTTTTGGTCTTGAAGGCAATTTTCCACACATCCTGCTCTACAATTCAGACCTAGTGATAACCACTACGAAAATCCAATTTGGTGAAATAGATAGCTTTATTTAACTGATCTAATAAGTCATCAATGCGGGGAAGAGGGTAACGATTTTTCACAGTGATTGTTTTTAGTGCTCAGTAATCCACACACATCCTCCATGTGCCATCTTTTTTCGGCACTAAGACAATCGGTGAGCTGCATGGAGAAGCACTCAGTCTGATGACCCCTTGGTTCAATAGTTCCTGCACCTGATTTTTGATCTCCTCCATATCAATGGTCGACATCCTGTACATGTCGATATTTGGTAAAGGAGCGTCATGTTGCAAATGGATATCATGTTGGATTTCCCTCTTCGGAGGTAATCCCCTTGGTTCCTGAAACATTTCATCATAGTTAGAAATTAATTCACATAATTCCTTTTTATGCACATGATCACAACCCTGGAAAGCATCAGATAATTATGCTTCTTTTCCCCTTACAATCAAGCATGCAACCCTTACTGGAATTCACCAACCTCTTCATTTTTCCTGCACTTACAAGGTTGGTGTTGATTTTAGTTTGATGAGCCCTTACAATATATTCTACCTCATCTTTTGTGATTTGGTATGTGTTTTCATGACGGAAGAAGATTTCCTTTCTATCATATAGATATGGACTCCCTAACATCATGCCACAGATATCCAATAGTATCACATCAAGTTTTACCTCATCCACTAACTTAGAAGCGATCACAAATTTAACCTTGCTTTGCTTAGTTACATGCAATTTTGCTTTATCATGTGTCCATCCAAGTGGGTAAGGTTTTGGATGTGGTTTGGTTTTCAAGCCTAGCTTCTTTACCAAGGACTCTGAAATTAGGTTTTTTGGGGATCCGGTATCAAATAGAGTTTCCACTTTTGTATTATTTTATGATAACTCTAATATGAAATAGCTCAATTCTCTTTCGTTCATTAGGAAGAGACTCATCTATTGAACTAGTGCCTTCATGTGATTCAGAATTAACATGAGGTATAAGAGTACCTTTTGTTCCTATTGCTGTGATCAATGCTTCATCTCCTGAATTAGATCCAAGGTCTTGTTACACAGTTTCCAGTGCCTTACGCTTGCCTTTCTCTCCATACTTCTTTGGTCTCTTTTCCGGGTACTGTTTCCAACAATGATCATCGTCATGACCTTCCTTTTTGCAGCGATTGCAATAAGGTCTTTCTCCTTCATCTTTATTGGTTGATGTCATCCTATTCTCCTTTCCTTTTCCTTTCACTTTGGGTTTGCCATTTGGAGGTTTGAAAGGTGGTTTCTTGAAATGATCATCTCTTTCATTTTTTCCTCTATTCTCAAGATGGATTTCCTTTACACTGGCAGAGTCAATAGTAGTTGGTTCAAACAATAATAATGAATGTCTAAGGTAACTATGTAATGATCCAATATACTTAGTTACTACTTCAGGTGAGTCAAGTGCAATGTCCAAATTAAGTACCTGTTTTCTAAATTCCTCTGTAAAGCTTTGAACATCTTGACCTCAGCCTTCCCATAAGTATTGCCAATCCATTAAGGCTTTTTGTTTGTAACCCAAGGGATAGAATTGTTCCTTTAGTGTAGAAATGAAATTAGGCCATGAGGAAAGTAGATTACCCACACTCTTACTGCTTCGCAATTTGCACTCCCACCAAACGAAAGTGTTTGGTATGGAATCCCCCCATAGTAGGTTTTGGGGCTCAAAGCCCAAGTTTTGGTCAAAGGTTTCGAAAGACTCCACGAATTGCGGGCGTGTAGCGCGAAGTAGAGGTTAAGTCATAGGGCTTTCCACCCTAAATTAATGTAATGTAATGTAAAGTCATGTCGACCTACCCATGGTGCGTGGACCATGAGATTGTATAAATAGAGCGAGGAAGATAGTAGATGATAGAAAGTAGTGAAGGAATGGTTCGAGCTTAGAGTAGGATTCTAACTGTATTTGGTCATCATAGTAGGAAAAGGCTCTGCAGTTGAGTGCGCAGAGGCCTAGTAGAGTCCGCAATTGAGTGCGCGGACCCCTACAGCTGAGTGCGCAAGGCGGAGTGGAGTCTGTAATCGAGACATAAAGCTAATAAAGAGAAGTTTATCCTAATTCTGTGCATCTAGTATTGAATTGTTATTCTATTGTTATGCATTACTTTTACTCGATTTATTTACTGCATGCAGTTGAGTAAATGCTTGTATGGTTCAGAATACTTATATATGAAAATAATCTAAGTAATCAGCTAACAATGCATAATTAGGAAAGACTTGGGTAAATAACAAGGATCGCGCTGCGATTAGGACTACACGAAGATAGTATCACAAGCCGCGAGGTGCCCATTGGTGCGCGTAGCATAGTGAGCATGAAGGTTGGACTACGTACCAATCCCAACATATCAGACATCCCTAGGGTGTGGAAACCTGGTTCTAGCACCCTCCCATACTACTTCGGGTGAGACCTCAGTTCGCGCTCTGCAGACTGTTGCCAAGAGGGCCATTAGTATCGAGATTTGCTTGGCTAAATCACCTTTGAACCTAGGTCAGGCTCCACTAAGGCAACAAATGGTTCCGTTGCTCGGACCGGGATCTGCATAAGGGATATCTGATGTCATGCCACTTGAATCCTACAAAGAAATAAATTGAAGAGTGGTTGAGCAAGAAGATTCACGATTTCGCGGCACAGGAAAACAAAAATCCATGAGTATCTAAGGAACAATGGTTGGATCACTACTTGTACACTGAAATCCACAAAATTTTCTTTGCATCTTTTCCGTCTGAGATGTATGAGTGGATCGCAAAGTTAGCAGACAGATAGGGAAGGTGTTGGCTCGACAAGCCAATAATGTGGACTCCGGAACTAGTGTGTAGACTAGAAGCCTCAGAAGATAAGATAGTGCGAGCTATGGACCACTGGCTCGACCAAATAATAGGAGGATTTATCACTGAGTTTGCGTTAGACATGACTGTTAGCTACAGTGAGGCAGAACGACGTTTTCTCAAGGGACCGCGAGGTAAGTATATTAAATCTTTGAACACTTGGATTAAGATGCTATTTTGTGAAAAGCAGGTTATGCGAATAAATTAATGTTTGGGACTACGCGGAGTGGGAAGATCTACAAAAGCAGAAGTAGTGAAGAATTAGAAAACAATCCCTTAATTTCACCCTCATGGGAGAGCGAGGATGAGCTCGCGAAGGTTTCTCCAAGAAGCGCAACCAGTTTGATAAGGTAGAAAATTCTGCGTTTACCACCTCCACCCACACCACCACCTGCTTCACCCCCCTCACCTCCATCTCCACCCACTCCACCTCCACCACCCCCACAGTTCAGTATGGCGAGCGCGGTCAAAATACTAGTATTTAGAGGAGTAGGGAATGAAGATCCAGACCAATTCTGGTTCGTGGTAAGAGTGGTATGGGAAGCACAAGGTGTCACGGATGACAATATTAAGAAAGAAATGCTGGTAAGCGCATTGTAGGATCGCACACTGACATGGTATATCAAGTATTCTAATGACCACCCAAATGCAGGAATTGAAAAAATCCAGGCTGCGCTGAATAGGGAATTTAGCAGGCCAAAGTTAGAAACACAATTAATCATCGAGTTCAAAGAGATCCTGATGCTCCCGGGTGAGACCCCCTAGGTTCTGGATCAATGGCTGAAGAGTATGATCCGTGAAGCCAATATGACGTTAATAGATGCACAACATCGTGCATGGTTTGTGGCCTCACTTACGCCACACTTAAGGACGGCGCTGTCACAACAAAAACTTTCCACCCAGGCCAAAAAATTAGAGATGGAAATGAGATTGCATGAGACCCCTATACAAGACCCTGGGTTGGGAGTCCAACAAATCCACGTGCAACTATAGAATCTATGTCTGGAGATGCAAATTTTGAAACCGGACAAGACAGCTCAGCCTGAGGTGCGTGAGGAAGTATGGTGCATAAAATGGAAAGGCCAAGGGCATGATAGGGACGACTGTCTAGTGTTTGTGAACTACTTGGCAAGGGAAGGGCCAATGCCATTAAGACTAGAGGCACAGGCAGGGCTGAGAGTGGCGTCTACATTATGGTGTGTGATATGCCAAATAGGAGGAAAACATACCATGGATAATTTTCATATGTTGCAGAAGTATACACAGACGTCTCAAGAATTGTTTTGTAATTTCTGCAGGTCGATTGGCCATGACAAACGCACCTGCCGAAGATATGAACTAATGATGGATCGGACTCCTGCTTACAGGGTGCAAACTGAAACGTGAGTCCTCAACCCAAATGTGGGGATGGCGCGCACTGGATTTCAGGGGCGCAGTTGAGGACGAGGTGGAATGGGACCAGGAAGGTGTTGTGGACAACTAATTTGTTACAATTGCAGAGAGCTAGGGAACTATGCTCACGATTGTACCAACCTGACAAGGATATCATGTTTGTATTGTGCTCAATTTGATCATGAGGCAGAAGACTACCCTTCGCTGATCGCAAGGATGCGCGAAAAATGGGTACTCCAACCCCCTCTGACCCAGAATTTACAAATGATGAGGTTAGAACCGTGCGAAGAAGACCCAAATGTAAACATGATGCTCAGGAGTGGTATGTTGATGGTATATGATAAAGGGAAGTAGCCAGAAGATAGCACGTGGGTTTGCAAGGCTCCTACAAAGGAACCCGAGTATGACTTAGAACGCATGAAGGAGACATTCATGGAAGCTAAGAAGAGCTTCACGGAGGCCTCCACTTCAGGTAGTAAGGATAAACTAGGACCAGGGATGGATCCTTCAATGCTCACTACCTTTCTGGAGACATGCATGAAACTACTACGTGACAACAAGGCAGTAAAAGGGCTACAAGAACTTATCACTTGGTGCACAGGGCCAGGAGAACCGCGTGTGTTCGAAAAACTTGGAAAGCATGCATTGCGCACAAGAAGGGAGATGAGGTTGACTGCGCAAATAGGCGAGTACAAAATGGATCAGGTAATCCTGGATCTGGGTTTGGAAGTGAATGTACTACCAAAGCAAACATGGGAACGCATGGGCAGACCCACGTTAAAATGGTCCCCTATTCAGTTATGAATGGCGAAGCAGCATAAGATTTGCCCATGGGAAGATTGCAAGGGGTGACAGTTGATATTGAAGGTGGGAGCATGCAGGTGGATTTTGAAGTGATAGAGATTGTCGATGAAAACAATCCCTATCCTACGCTATTAGGAATAGACTAGGCTACCAATATGAACGGAGTCATAAATATGAAGAAGCGCACAATGACCTTTGGGAAAAGGTCACTACATGTAGTAGTACCACTGGACTCAGCCGAAGGAGTGCGATACACTAAACCAGTGCGCGATGACGATCTCGACTGTATTTACATGATAACTGCGCAAGGAGAGGATTGGTTGAATCCAACTCCAGATGGAAGGATTTCATGGGAGCGCGGAAGCTCCTGCACTTCCGATTCAAACGAAGAGATAGAGTGATGGCAGAATTGGTTGCATGAAGTAACAACGCTGAATTGCAACATGATGATCATGTCATTGCATTGTGTAACAACAGAGGCAAGGGAGATGCGGACATATGATGGATTTTCAGTGGTGGATGAATTTCTAAGCAAATTAGAAAGTGCAGTACCAAAACAAAAGTGGTTCGATGCATTGAAGTGGGCACTGCGCACAACACCTAGACGATGGTGGGGTACAAATCAAGGAATTTTTGAAGACTGGTGCAGATGCAGAAGGATGTTGCGCCTACATTTTGGGAAACCCCAGCTTCGAATTAAAGTTTGTCAGTAAGGGTAGAACAACTTGCATGCCCACCTTTCTTGATGGGTACAGACATATGCTGTACAGTCCGCACAAGTGCACACCACCCCTAGCCTAGAGAATAAAAACAAACCACAGCAGTAGGAAAGGCGATGTGTGTCACCAATTCTCCACGTAGAAGCATTCAGTAGGGTGTGGAGAGTCCTAAACAAGGTTCACTGGGCAAGATGAACTGATTGGGACCTGAGCATGCCAGCGGTTTGATGGGCCTATAGGACCATGTGCAAAAACCTGAGCACGTAGATGATTCCAAAGATGCAGAACAGGGTTGAAAACATAATTTCGGAAGAAAGGAATCCACACGTAATAGCTCCCACAATGGGGATAGTACGCGAAGACCAGGATGAAGGAATCACATGGCTATGCGAGGATGAACATATAAGGATTCAGGAAGCCATTTGGCGAGGGAAACTTAGACTTCATGAACTCGAAGAAGATTGGGTACGATTGAGGAAGAAAAGCATGTTGATGGACACTGAGATCAAAAAACTAGAAAGCAAGATTGTGTAAGCATGTATCATCGATAAACCAAGGATGACCGCACCTTACTAAACGCAGTAACAAGGGGAGCGCGCCACATAAGATAAAACACGTGGCACCAGCTATCGCAAGGGCAATTGAGGAATGTCTACAGACTATACTGGAAGGTGAATTGAAGTCTCACACAGATGGTGCGACCACCTAATTGGCCGTAGGGAGCATAGTCTCAACGCTCCAGACACTTGAAAGAGAGTGTGGGACTATAAAAGAGTCTGTTTGGGAACTGCACGATGAGGGAGGTGAGCACAGAATCAACCTTCCGCAAATTGACCTTCCTAGTATCTACTGAGCTCAGCATCATCGACCTTCCTAATATCTACTGATATCTAGTGACAAGCAAGCCAATAAAAAACTATCTTTCTCTAAATATGCGAGTAAAATAAAGGCAAACAAGTG
>APFE030344442.1:0-83894 GCA_000404065.3 Pinus taeda | reverse complement strand
CAGGGGCTGTTTTTCTCTTTTTGACCACTTCCCATTGCTCTTATTGCATATTATTATCAACATTAGAAAGCTTAGTGCAGCAGTTAGCAAAATGAACGTACTTGTGACATACCTTACACTTGAAGGGGATCTGTTCGTAGTCGAGTTGCTGTATGTGCGACCATTCTTCAATTTTAAGCTTGATGGCTTCTGGAAGACCTTTACCTAGATCAACCTCGACATAGATATAGGCACATGCCTGCATATTATCTCTTGGCTCAATCCGATCAATGTATTTGCTGACGACATTTCCAATGGCGCGCAGTGATTCATCTCCCCAGCAATGCAATGGGAGATGAGGGAGACGAACCCAAAAAGGAACCGCATTAGGGATATCTAGTTCTGGTTCGAAGTCCGGCGTCCATTTGTTTAAGTACAACCCTCTGGAATCCATGAAGTAAGGGCCATTGCGAAATATCAAATCCTTGTCTTCCTTTGTCTCAAAGTGAAAAGTGAAGTATCCCTTCCCGCAGAATCTAATAGAAATTTTCCCTTGAATTTTATCTGTCCAGTTCCTTTCCACCCACCTCTGAACAGTTTTTGGTGAGGGCCAGAGACCTGTAAATTGCCCTATCAGTCCCTTTTCCGCCAAAGCAAGAGCAACCATTCTAGGCAAGGTAGGGGGGAGAGAAACTTCCTGTAGCCCCTCGATTTTTTTAGCGAACTTGGAGATCGCAGGGCGAGCTCGTTGGGGTGGTAAGGAGTTTATTAGAGCAGAAAAATTCTGTTTTGTTTGAGTCCGCTCCTCCAGTGGACTCGGAGGGCCATCTAGAAGCTGCAAGAGTCGTCCAAGGAAGAACAGGCGTGCTCGCGGTGCATCCATCAGTGCAGGCAGCTGCACACAAGGAGCGGTCGCACATGTTCAAGATAATTTTTTTATAATTAATAATAAGAATAATAATAATTTAAAATAAATTTATAATTTAGTTAGTTTCTATGATATTTTAGTTTCAATAACCTAAGATGTATGTTTTGATGTTTATCACATATTGATGCTCCTCCATTTTTTATATGATTGGTCTAATAATGTAGATAGACATGTTTTAAAATAAAGCTTCCATTATTTTAATTTAACTAGCATAAATTCATATTAACCCCGAATCTATCAAGCGTTGAGAGGGATCAAATCTCTTGAGATACAAATCTTTTTTAAAGTGAAAAGAGATTTGATCCCTTTCTGCTCTTGATAGATCCAAGATTAAGATGGATTTAGGCTGTTATTTAAACCAAAATATTCTAAATATAATATTCTAACTCCATTCTAACCAAATTTTCAACTAAATATAAATCCATGGAACGAAAGTTTTAACTAAATGTAATATTCTAGTGATCAAAAATGATATCCAGTAAAGATGGATCTAATAAAAATTTAATCTCTCAATACTTAAAAAAAATAAGATATTAAAATATTAATACATTAAAATGTAATATTCTAACTAAAATAATTTAATATTTTAACTAAAATAATATTGTAACTAAAATAATAGACGTGGGCATTGTACTAGGACAGAAAAACATCTATGCCGATTTTTCTAATGCATTAATGAATTCCTTTTTGAATTTCTGAGTGTATGGACACGCATAAACGGGCAATTGACTTTGTGGCTGGATTTCTTACGGCTTCGATATTCAAGAACGTCCCGACAAGTAAATGGGTCTATGCTCACAAATAGCAAGAGACCAAGGCATTATGGGTTGATCTTATGTCTGATAGCCTAATTACAGTGAAGAGTGATTACAGTGTGATTACGCATTAAGTTTATATAGTTATTTGGGTTATCTTCCCTAGTTGCCTTTCCCACTGAGGAAGTTATGGAAGACGCTGAAATCTTTTCTAAAAGTCGTGCAAATGATTCTGATTCTGAATGATCTCATCGTTCCAAAACCATTGGTGGTGTTGTTAAATATGGTTTAACACTTAGGTAAGAAAGTTTGGTCTTCAAAGATTTGGTGGTCCAATTCCAGAATGGTGTATTTCTAAAAATTTCTCCTATCAATATTTTTTAATTATATATGTGAAAGTAAAAATATTTAATTAATTTAAAAATATATTTAACTTTTATGTGAAATTGTTTACTATTTATTATCGTTCGTAAGAAAGTCTATTCACCGTCCCATAAAAGAATATTTGTAATGTATGTAATATGATTTGTTTCAATCAATAGGGAAAAATAAAAAAGTTATTTAAAAAGTAATAGAAAAAAATAAAAATAAAATTATAGTTTATTTATTAATTTAGAGTGAAAAAATTATATATTTTAACACGTGGAATTTTGAGTTAAATAAATTAATTTTTTTTCAAAATAAGTATATTATAATAAAATTTCTTGAATATTATCTATTAAATAATTAGTCTAAATATAAATTATTTGTAAATATAATAATAACTATCTAGAAAAGTTAATTATTTATAATAAGATAACATATTTAAAAAATGATTCATGTAACAAATTTAATCACATGTCCCCATTATCAATGATAAGCAACAACAATGACAAGTAGGATAATCACAAAAAGGACATTACTGTCTAAAAATCACAAAAGCTTAAAAGCAATCAATATTAATTCTAACTTGTATATAATAATTATTATTTATTAATAAGTGATTTATATTAATTATTTTGAGTTTTTAATAAAGTTGGGAATAATGTGTCTATCTAACTAAGTGGAAAATACCAAATAGTTCAAGATCACAATAAATAAGAATGTCAATTAAGGATATTAACTAAATAAAGAATAAGTGATCATAAGTGATCATTTAAGTTGCATGAGGTTAAATAAATTTTATTGAAGAAATGAATAATATTTGAAAAGAATAAGTGATCATAAGTGATCATTTAAGTTACATGAGGTTAAATAAATTTTATTGAAGAAATGAATAATATTTGAATTTTATTTTTAAGAAGTATAATTTCAAAGAAAATTAATTGCCATTGTCTAATTTATGCAAGAAATAACCTTTTTCACAATTTTTTTCCTGATTAATTTTAATCAAAATCTTATAGAAAAATTTTAAAATAGAGTTGAAATTGTTAGTCTGCATAATTTGAGTGCTCCAGGGGTTTTTAAGGGTGCTCACATTGTTTCTCTTTATAGTAGCATCCCTATTAAAGAGACTATTGATGTTATCAATCACATAACGGACACTGATACTGCCAAGCTTGCAGAGATTTTCCTTACCTGGACCTTCTTTAGTTTCAAAGGTGAATTCTATACGAAAACGTGTGGGGTAGCGATGGCTTCTCCACTCTCTCCAATGGTTTCTAACCTTTTTATGGAAGATTTCAAATCAATAGCTTTAGCTTCGGCCCAATTTAAGCTAAAAAATTAGAAAAGATTTTTTGATGATACCTTCAATTTATGGCCTCATGGTCAGGAAAAATTGGTATCGTTTTTTTGAGCATCTCAATTATCAATCCGATTCCATTAAATTTACCATGGAATGTGAGGTTAATGGAAGCTTACCCTTCCTTGATGTTCTTATCTCAAAGAAAGTTGATGTTTTTATTTCCCACCAAGTTTTTCGTAAGAAAGCCCATATTGAACAATATCTTCATGCTAAATCTCATCACTTTCCAGCGCAGAAACTAGGAGTTCTCAACAATCTAGCTACTAGGGGTTTAAGGGTTTCTCATGAAGATCATCTGGCTAATGAGAAAACCCATGTCTTAAATGTCTTCATGTCTTCAAGAAGAAAGGTTATAATAAGTTCCACGGTTTCTGAGTCTTTTTAAAATCTATTCAGGGACCTAGAACTAAGAAAGAGGTTGAGGTGGCCTCTAGTGTCCAACTTCCCTTTATCCACTGGACAAGTCACAAGATTGTTAGGATTCCAAGGAAACAAAATATTGGCCCCACCTTTAGACATTTAAAAACCATTTGTAGCTCTTTAAGATACATCAAAGACCTTATTAATCCCAAAAGCATGAAGGGTGTTTATTTAATTCCATGTTCTTGTGGAACCCCCTACATTGGAGAGACTCGTCATTCCATTTCTCAGAGGATTCAGGAGAACACAATGGAACACAATGGATGTTAGACACACTAGGGCTCAATCCTCTTCTCTAGCGGAACATGCTGAATTAATGAAACACCATATTTTCTTAGAGGGTTCTAAGGTCCTTGCAAGGGTTGATTGTTTCCATCACCAAAATTTAAGAGAATCCATCGAGATTGAAAAGAGAAGTAAGACTCTTAATAGGGACTATGGATGGAAGCTGAGCAACTCATGAGTCCCTTCTATTTTTTCATAACCCCGAGGTTTTTCTCCCCCTGCTTTGTTTCCTTCTCCTTTCTTGGTTGGTGTGTGTTTGGTTCTAGAATCTCTCTTTTCTTTTATTTGTTTTGATTTTATTTTGAGTTTTGTTTTATCATTGCATTTATTGGTTTTTATTAATAATATTGTTATTATTAATTTTCCTTCTATTGATAGATAAATGTTATTATTCTTTATTAATATTATTTTATGTATTTTCTTTTTTATTATATAATATACTTTTTTAATAATCATTATTTATATTTACTTATATTTAATTGATAAAAAATTTGAATCTTTATAAATATATATAAAATATTAAAAATTGTTAGCGTCTATAAGTATTTTCTATAGTTGGAATAGAAATTAAAATAAATTAAAATTAAATTAAAAATAACTAATAAATAAGTTTTTTTATCTCTTAATGTATTTGTTTAGATATATTTATTCTTTGACCATTGGAAATTTACTATTGCATCTCTGGTATAGATTAGTGGTTTGTTAATCTTGCTCCTCATCCTTGTCATGATGATGAACCTAGATAAAGGTTCCAAACACATCCATGCTAAATTTTCTAGGTGATTTCTCTGGAAGATCTTGACTTATAACAAAAAATCTTGAAATTGTATTGCTAGATTTTGATGAATTTGGGTGAAAATACCTAATTAAGCCAAATATATGACAAATTAATTTTCTTAAAAACAAACTCAACATATGCCACACACAATTGTGTTATGGGGATTGATATAGTTGAAAAATTAAAAAGTTAGTAATCTAGTTGTAATAAGTTTTGGAATTTTTCTAGGCATACATTTTGGTAGTTCTTTTCAAAACTAAAGGGACGATTTTTTTTTTTTATTTCACACACATTTGAGTGTGAGCTCTCTACAAACAGAGCGTTAAAGGGATTTTTTTTATATAGTCACAAATGTATTTAATTGGTGAGAAATCCAATTTCAAATAAAATTAATTTTAATTGAAAAAAGTGAGATATGTGCCGTACACAATTGTGTTATGGGGATTGAAATAGTTGAAAATTTAAAATGTTTCTCGTCTACTTGTGATTTAGTTTTTGTGTACATACTTTTGGGTAGATTTTTTTCTAGAAATACGGGAAGGATTTTTTTATTTTATACATGTTTGTGCGTGAACTTTCTACAATTTAAATGCTTAAACGATTTATTTCCATTATAATCAATAATTTTAGTTAATAAAAAAATATTATTTAACCAATATTTTTAACTTAATTCTAATAAAAAACTTTAAAGCTTAAAAAATTTAGACAACCAAATAGTGAACTCTAGTAACTCTCAAATGGAAGTCTCGTAACTCTCTAAATACATGAGAATATTATTAATCTCGATAAACATCCAAATAAGCGAGTGAACGTCTCGTAACTCTCTAAAAACATGAAAATATTACTAATCACGATAAATATCCTTGAAACTAATTTCTCGTAAACAAGAATATCTGATTTTAAAAAATAGGTTTTGTTAACCCCTGGGCTCTATGGAACGTCTCTAACACTTATAAATACCTGAGGCTTACCCATTCAAACAAAAAGTGCAGACGCTTAAGAATCGTCTGCTTTAATTTTGAGAAAGGTTGGGTCGCGCGATATTACTTAGCGAAAGTTGGGTTGTCTGAGCCGCTGAAAGAAACTGCTTGTTCTGCTCTCTGAAGATCAGGTGAGTTTTGTGCTGTTTTCTTCTTTAATTTTTGTTTTTTATGAGTATTGTATTGAATTTATTTGGAATGAATTTAACTCTTTTATAAAAATTTTGAATTTGTTTTGAATTAACTTTTTCAATCTTCTTAATATAGCTTATTAGGCCTATTAAAAAAACTAAAAATGGAAAAAAATATTAAAGGTTATGACCTAAATAAAATTGGAGCTTTAACACAAATTAGGCATATTAGAAATGTTTATGAAGTATGAGTACATTATTTTATTAAGCTCTGGTAGTTCTTCGAGGGGGTGCTTGTTCATGACCAGAGATATTCCCAAAGGCTGCAGATGTTCATCCATAATTAGGCGAATCCCCTCCACGAGATTAAAGAGCTCATCCATAATCTTATTAGATTAGAATAGAATCTTTCCAAGTAGGTACTTAAGGTCCCAAGTCCTCTGTTTGAAGACTTATTGGTTTTTTCAAGGGAGGGAAACACCCATATCAAGAACTGAATCCTGTAACTTTATGGCAATGTCCAAATCTAAGACCAAATCTAAGGGCTCTAATCCATTAGTTCTTGTTTGATGTCTTATAAGTCATGTTGAATGACTATAGAGATATTTGTAGATAATGCTCAATAAAAGCTTAAGCTTGGCATTAAGCTCTTGAATTTCCATATATGTCTCTGTTGCCTCTTTCAATTTTTATTGGTCCTAAATTTAGTATTTTTCCTTTCACCGATGTTTTGAATCAATTTAAATATTTTATTAACTTTTTATTCTAAATATTTTTTTTAACTAATTACAATATGTTTAAGCTTTCACATTTAAATCTTCCTTGTATGTGAATATTTTTTATTTTAAATGAATTCAAATGTTTTATGATACTTTTGTGTTTATTTTGAGTCCTTTTTCCTAAAAAAATTCATTCTAAAATCCTATTTATTTACTTTTAATTTTAATTTGAATTGATTTGAGTGTTCTATAATTTTTTTACTCTAAAAATATATACTTACAAGCAAATATTATATTCCCATCTAATTTTCTTAGAAGGAAATCATGTGCCAAAAGTTTGTTAGGAATCATATCCAATACATATGATAATATGGCTAACCATGAGTATTAAAAAAAAGTCAAAAAGTCGATAGGAAAGCGAGAGAAAACTGTCAAACAAAATTAAGAGTTATGACCTAATTATGACCTAAATGATAAACGAAATTAAGTGCTATGACATAAACTCACATATGAGTAATGGTTGTCAGCTATAAGAAATGGTTGAGTCAAAAGTACGTGCCTTCATGGTTATGAATTATAATTACATGATTTTATTCTGCCTCTTAGGTGGTGTTTGTTCTCGATCCTTGTGCATAGTTGTTTCCAAAGGTTGTATATAATCATCCATAATAAAGTGAAGCCCTCCCATGAGAAGAGGATCTCATCCCTACTCTAGCTAGGTTAGAATAGAACCTCACCAAGTAGGTTCTTAATGTGTTAATACATGTCTAATATCTACACAAGTGTTGGTTAATAAGCTCTGGAAAATCCTAAGCTACGAATACAATCGTCTATCTCAATGGTGATATCAAAATCTGAGAGCTCTAAGTTATAATCCACTAGGTTTTTTAATATCCCATAATTCCTGTCAAATGAGCATAGTGACATCCTATACTCCATAGAAGCTCGGGCTTAGGTTCTTGCTCTTGTATTTCCTCTCCTACCTTTGTGGTATCTAATTTTTATTTTTATAAAATGTAATATTTTTTCTATCTATGTTTTGAATCATGTAAAGATTTTATAATTTGTTTTTTATTTTCATAATATATTATTATTTTATATTTAAACTTTGAATTTTATGATTTTTTTTTTTTAATAAAATATTAATTAATTTTATTTAGACATTTGAAATCTCCTCCTGTATTTAGTGAATGTAAATACTTTTTTATTTTAAAAGAACTTAATGTTTTATGATTTTTTATTTTTTTCCTACATTTTTTATTATAAATTATATATATATTTTGTTATATTCATATTTTGATTAACTTTATATATATAGTTCAGTTTTCCTAAATTAGTTATAAAAAGTTCATCAAAAATTATATCTAAAAAGTCCAATAATATGTGAGAGGTTCTTTATTTTTTTCTGACATTTTTTATTATAAAATATTAATTTTTGTTTCCATTTTTATTTTCAAATTAATTCCAGTATTATGTGGAAAAATTTATTATAGAAGTATGTTGTAAATTATAAAAGTATATATTTACTATAGATAACAAATATCTGTCATAACCCTTTATACGACAAACAATACATAACAAAAAAAAATTATTTTAATCTATTTACCTAAACAGTAACTCCTTTCATCTCTAGGCAAATGATGGTAAAGTTAGTAATGGTCTAACTCGGATTTACATATTGGCGGAAACGTATAAGGTTAATTGTCCTTGGGTCATTACACAATACATAAATGCATCCGTAATTCCTCAGTTTTGGCGGCATTAGCTAATGGCTCTGAGCTGGACAACTGTCTCCTTGATCCACGCCCTCGATCCGCTTCGCTGATTTTTTTGGTTTGGTAGCTGTTGGATTAAATGCCACAGCTCTACCGCAATCTCCTCGGGATTTCCACAGTGAACAGACGATTAGGATGGAGTTTGATGATCGGACGGTGTGTATTGAGTTGCCTTGATAGCAGGGGTACTTAGGGTTTCATTCATTCATTCTTGTGTTATTTGCAACGCTGCTCCGTCCAGTTCGCAGAGCAGGTTCTTCTTCCGGTGTCTCCTCCATACCACGGTACCAATGGCTTGGTCTTAGTCTGGTTCACCCCGTCAGTGTCTTCTAGTGCGTTGCAGTCATGGACTCTGTTGAAGGTGGAGCCATTACTGACTTCCACTTTGAGCTTCCATTCGGCCATCAGGTAATACTCTTCTCCCTTATCACATTTGTTATACTGGTTTACTTTTCCCATCATAATTTGTAAATGTGGCTAACTGCCCTCGTTCGAATACTGGTTTGGAACAGAGAGACAGTCCATCGAGACCCGCGGTGACAAGGAGGGTACAGGGTTTCTACCGCCAACGTTCACCTTACAGGTAAGTGCTCCTACTACCCGTAGGGATTTATCAGTTGCTTCCATCTCTGAGTCATGCTTATTGTTGTTCTTCTTCTGTCAGGGTATTGTCGATTACTGTTTGTGGCTTGGCGTAATGATTTCTCTCAGACAGGGCATCTCTTCTTATTCGATGTTTGACCTCTGTCCTGGAGGGTTAACCCAATGATGCCGAATGGCGTTGCTTGTTCTAATTAGATATGTTTACATATACCTTTTTATTTATGGCTACCCGAATCCTCTGAAACTGTTCGAAGGATTTCATTAGCTAAGGAATCGAGTTCAACACTTGATTAGACCCTGTCTTCTAATGTATTTACACAGGTCTCGGTATGTTTTGTTATGTAATGATTCGGTATCATTTGGTTACAGTTTATTCGTTATGGGTTCAAGGTTCGACCCGAGTTGTCCGAACATGTCATCATATTATTACTGTACTTAATACATTTGCAATTGATTTACATGTTAATGTTCTGTTGGTAACGCGGTATTGCTCTCATACGAGCCACCGATTCTCTTCATGATTATGTATATATGTTTATTTGGTATTTATGAAAATACTCTGTTGATATTCGATAAAGGTCTTGCTCCTTCATGAGCTATCGACTTTCTCATGATTAGGTTATATATACATGTTTGACATTTATGAGAATGCCCTGTTGATATTCGATGATGGTCTTGCTCTTACGGGAGCCACCGACTTTTCTCATCATTAGGTTATATTTGTTTATTGAACGCACAGGCCACAATTTCCTATATTTATTCCCTTTGTTTTCATCGTTTAATGACCTTCTTTACAGAGTATGTTCATATGGTTCAATGTTTTAATCAATTCTTTTCACGGCACAATACTCGTCTTTGCTCTTGAGCTCCATACTACCAGGTCGTAACCTCCTGTGTATTCCGCCAGTCCACTTATTCATAGTGTTGATATGGTCAGTCGGTTATCATGGCAGCATTTAAATTGTGATTTAGTTACAGCGTTTGTTCTTGCATCTGATATATAAAACTGTTGTCCCTGATAGGGTTTGTGATGACATTACCGACATGGGTGTGCATATTTTACAGTGTACAGGACTTAGCATTCTAGCTGAGAGTAGGATGTTTCTAATAATTCTTCTTTAGACGCTATACTTGTAATGTAATTCATCCTTTTTATTCTGAGGTGCATTCTTTCGTTCGGTATTTGTATCGTTTATGCAGAATATAAGTCACTGCTTCCTGAGTCATCTTTACAGAGTGTAAATTACTATTCCCTAAGTTATCTATGTGGTACGGTTATGAACAATTATGTTCCTGTTTTCGCACTCAGTCAATGACAGTTAGGAACAGTTATTTTTCTATTCTTGCATTTGATAAAATTATTGTTCCTCTCATTGTATACAATTTGAGTCGTCAGAGATTATGGTACTGTATAAACGTTTAATTTCTCAGTTCTCTGGTTTTTACATAGATAAACAGATGCACTATTCATTACCAGTATCAGTTCAGTAATGCACTAGTTCCTAATTCACGACCTAATAATAACCTTACAGAAATTATAATCAAATTCTCAGAAATACAGAATAATGTCTAACCTTTCAGGATTTATGGAAAAATTCCCAGTAATACTGAATAACATCTGTACTTACCTGTATTTCCTCGTTCTCTATCCTCTGCGCTTCTCTAGAATGTAGAAGATTATTTAATGCTTGTTATCCTCGCAGCCACGAGATCAGTCATCCGAACTGAATCTCTCCCCCAAGCTCACTTGCCGGCCACAGCCCTCAGCAATATAAAGCACACTTGTGCCTGTGCTATCTGGTCCTCACCAGACGTAGCACTGTTCTCTTCTGCCTCAGTGCCCTTCTCTTTTCTTCCCGTTTGTTCCTCTAACAACCCGGGTCTTTTCCTCTTTCCCCTTTTCTATGGGAAAGGGAAAAGCAGTTAGGGTTTCCCCTAGTCTGCTGGCAACTGTTTCTTTTATTTTTAAGCAAGAAAAGAAAATAACTTTTCACATAAAGTTATTGTGTTCATATATATTATGCAATCCATATTATTCAATTTTTGAACAAATAATATTTTCATCATTTTTTTAAGAAAATAATAATCTCTGTTTTATATTCACCTATAATGGTAAATAAACAATTTATTTACGTAAAATGTTTGGTCGTTACATCTCCTCCCCCTGAGATTGGACACCGTCTCGGTGTCTCACAGACTCGAACAGATCTGGATAGGTCCTCTTCATTAATTCCTCATCTTCTGAAGTGGCCTCGTCGAGCCCAAAATGTCGCCATTGAACCTTAACTTGGGTAATAACTCGTTTCCGCAACTGCACTTCTCTCCGGTCAAGAATTCTCAGCGGTTCGACCAGAACCTCTCCTTCTGGTTCGACCTGCAATACACAATTCCTTGAATTAGTTTTTTCTTTCATATGTAATTCTTGCTGAATTTTATCATAACAATAACCCACCTGTATCTCCTGCCATCGGATTACATGCTTAGGGTCATACACATATTTCTTTAGGACATAAACATGAAACACGTTGTGGATTCGTATGTGACTTGGCAAGGCCAGTTGGTAAGCCACTGGTCCGATCCTTGCTAAAATTTGAAAGGGTCCACAATATCGGGGTGCCAATTTAGTGCACCCACTCCACTGCAAAGTACTTCTTTTGGCCTGAATTCGAATATACACATGGTCCCCAACCTGAAATTCTTGAAATCTTCTTTTCCGATCGGCGAAGTTCTTTTTCCTATCTTGAGCAGCTTTCAAATTAATACGCACCCTCTTTACCATATCTTCCATTTCCTTCAGCATCTCAGGCCCTAGACTTAGTTTATCTTCCGGCCCTCCCCAGTTGGAGGGTGTACGACATTTCCAGCCGTACATAACCTCAAATGGGCTCATTTGCGTTGAGGTATGGTAACCGTTGTTATACGCGAACTCCACCAGATGTAAATAATCTTCCCACCTTGTGGGTTGTTGCATGACGCAAGCCCTTAACATATCCTCTACCATTTGATTCACTCGTTCCATCTGCCCATCAGTTTGCGGATGGTATGTTGTACTGAAATTCAGTTGAGTTCCTAATTCAGCAAACAATGTTTTCCAAAATGCTGATGTGAATTTCACATCACGATCGGAAATTATTGTTTTTGGAAGTCCATGTAGTTTGAATACATTCTGCATAAAAATATGAGCGATCTGTGCAACTCTATATGTAGATTTTACAGGTATGAAATGTGCAGCCTTACTCAATTTGTCCACCACCACCAAAATGGAGTCATTATTCCTCTTTGTTCCGGGTAATCCCGTAATAAAATCCATGGAGATGATTTCCCATTTCCATTTTGGGATTGGTAGTGGTTGTAACAATCCTGCTGGATGCTGATGTTCTGCTTTAATCTGCTGACATTCTAAGCACCGTGCTAGGTACTCGACAATGCTTTTCTTCATTCCTGGCCAGAAATATTCTTTTCAGATTGCTGTTATCATCTTTTGATAACCTGGATGACCTGCGGAATGGCTGACATGAAATTCATCCATAATCAGATTTTTAATTCTGCTTTGATTAGGCACATACAATCTTTGCTTGAAATAGATCAATCCAGCGTTATCTAATTCATATTCTTGTTGGCTATCCTCTCTAGTAGCTTGCTGAATTTGCAGTTTTAACCACTGATATTCAATATCTTGGTCTGCAACTTCCTTTATAATTTCCAAAAAGGGACTTTTCCATCCACTAATAGAAACTTCATACAAATTTTGTATTTTCCGGCTCAAGGCGTCTGCCACTCTATTTTCCTTCCCTTGCAAATGTTTTATATCGAAGTCAAAGCCGCTTAGAAAGTCCACCCACCGTGCTTGCCTAGCGTTTAAGGTAGGCTGGCTGAAATAATTGGTCAAACTGTGATGGTCGGTGAGCAGCAAAAATTTCCTGCCCATGAGATAATGCCGCCACATCTTTAGAGCATGTGTAACGGCAGCCAACTCTAAGTCATAAGCATAATATTTCTGCTCATGTTCTTTTAATTTTTGAGACTTGTAAGCAGTTACCCTGCCTTCTTCCATCAAGACCCCTCCCAATCCTTCTTTACTAGCATCTGTACATACTATGTAATCCTTATTAGGATCAGCTATACTCAGAATAGGTGTTGTGGTGAGCAGATGTTTCAATTGCTCGAAACTTTTCTGGAAATTTGGGGTCCAATGAAACAATTTTCCTTTCTTCTGCAGTGAGGTAATGGGAAATGCCACCTTAGAGAAACCCTCCACGAATCTCCTATAATACCCAGCTAATTCCATGAAAGATCGGACGTCTGCTACATCTTTTGGAACAGGCCATTCCATTATGGCTTTTATCTTTTCTGGATCCACTGCAATTCCATCCTTTGTGATTACGTGACCCAAATACTGAATTTCTTCTTTGAAGAAGTCACACTTACTAAACTTAGCATACAATTGATGTTCTCGAAGGGTCTGTAATACCATTCAGAGATGTTCATAATGTTCTTCGATGGTGCGTGAATAAATTAATATATCATCAATAAATATCAGCACGAATTGGTCCAAATACGGATGGAAAATGCTGTTCATTAAACACATGAAGGCTGCTGGGGCGTTGGTGAGCCCAAACGGCAAGACCACAAATTCATAGTGTCCATACCTTGTTCTAAAAGCTGTTTTTGCAATGTCTTCATCTTTAATTCTGATCTGGTGGTAGCTTGATTGTAAATCGATCTTAGAGAACACTGTTGCGCCTTTTACTTGATCGAACAATTCATCGATCCGTGGTAGAGGATACTTATTTTTGATGGTCAACTTATTCAATTGTCTGTAATCGATGCACATCCGGAGGGTGCCATCTTTCTTCTTGACAAATAATACTGGGGCTCCCCATGGAGACACGCTAGGACGGATGTAATCCTTGTCTAGTAATTCTTGCAACTGCATTTTTAATTCTGTCAACTCAGGTACACTCATTCTGTAGGGTGCTCGTGATACTGGTGCGGCCCCGGGTACCAACTCGATAGTAAAATCTATGTTCCTTCGCGGTGGTAGTCCAGGAATCTCCTCCGGAAACACATCTGTAAATTCTTGTATTACAGGAATATTATTCAAAGAGGCTGATTTATCCTTAGAATTTGCATAACCCACTTGGATGGCGTACACCTGACACCCTTTCCATACACATTTTACCAATTGGTTTGCAGTTATCGGTCGAACCTGCACTGGTCGCTTAATTCCCTGCATTTCTTTTCTGTTTCCTTGTTGATCTCTGTAATAAATAATTTTGGTTTTGCAATCAACTAATGACCAGTGTTTCTCCAACCAGTCCATACCGATTAGAATATCATAGGAACTGAGAGGGAGTATGTTCAGGTCAGCTGTTATTAGCTGGTCTGCTATAGTAAAAGAGCAATCGTTGATCTTGGCTGTTACGCTTGGCTCCGGTAGCTAATTGCACTAGCCATGGGTTTTTAAATTTAACAGATTGTAAATTACAACGTTCCACTACTTTTGGGTTCACATAGCTTCGTGTGGCCCCGGGATCAATTAAAATAGATATGGTAAGGTTTGAGATTTTACCTTCGAACTCAACCATGGTTGGCTGATATTCCGCCTGTCGGTCTTCCAAAGCCGCATTGATTCTGGGTACGCTTTGACCAACTTTGCCAACTGTTGAG
Source organism: Pinus taeda (assembly GCA_000404065.3). Classification (NCBI taxonomy): domain Eukaryota; kingdom Viridiplantae; phylum Streptophyta; class Pinopsida; order Pinales; family Pinaceae; genus Pinus; species Pinus taeda. Next base: position 69,145 of record APFE030344442.1, on the reverse strand, counting down.
GCTTCGTGAATTTGGGATAACTGTTCAGTCCCTTTCCGCTGTGGGCAATTTTTAATGTAGTGGGGTCCCCCACAACCCCAACACTGCACCGGGGGCCTTGCTGTCCCTTCATTGTCCAATCTGATTTGTTGTTCGCTGGCTTTGGGCTCATTTGCAGATCTAAACTTAGATGCAGTTCTTGTTGCAAATCTGTTGTTTGTTCCTTTGCCATTTCCTTTATTTCCATTGCTGCGATTTCCTTTGTTTTTTCCAACTGCCTTAAAACCCTTCTTCTCATTCCATTCCCTGCTAGCAGTTTCCCCTTTCTGTTTACTTTGCTGATAGCAGATTCTAGCCTTGCGGATTACTTCATCCATCGATTTTGGATTGTCAAATTCAATCCTCTCCCGCATATATGGGGGTAAACTGCTAACGAATCGCTGCACTTTCGCTTTTTCCTCTCTTATATATGGCACGTAGCGGAGTAGGGAAGTAAAACGGGTGATGAATTCATCCATAGTTTGCTGCCCCAATCGCAGATCATGGAATTCTCTGGCTTTTTCATCATAGAAGCGCTCAGTTAAATACCTCTCTTTAAAGAACCTTTGAAAATTGTCCCATGTTATGTTTTGCTCGGTGACCCCTTTAACAATCTTCACCTCCTCCCACCATATGGTGGCCTTTCCTTGTAATTGAAAAATAGCCAGTCGTGCTTTAAGATTGTGGTCGTATTCATAAAGCTGAAAATACTTGTTCATATTGATTAACCATGCTTCAACTGCTTCTTCTTGTTCTCTGTCAAAATATGGTGGCTTAATCTTGCGGAATTCCCCTTGTAATTCTACCCTTTGTCTTTTCGAGGTTTGCTGTTCAAATGCATTGTCGGAGCGTTCCTCCTGCTCCTCCGATCCTTCGGGGGGTATGTGATGGTTCTGCTCTTCAGACATTCTTTGCTGTTCCGCACTAGGATTAACTGGTAGTTGATTTTGTCTGTCGGACAAACTTTTCAAAATTCTTTCTTGTTCCATCGTTAATCGGGCATTATCTTCTCGTAGTTGAGCCATCTCATTCTTCAGCTCCTGTACTGTCTCCAAAATTGCTTGATTTGTGATTCTGGCTTCTTCTCCAAGTTGTACCCACAATTCTGGGTTATTTTCTGGGCCGGGCACGCCCTGCCCCATTACCGGTCGTCGCAGTGTATTATCTGCCCTCCTCATGTCTTTTGTTCTCAGAATCTGATCTTGTATAAAAAAAAACGTTCAAGGGTAATAATGAAAATGACTATTTATTAATCCATTTACTACAGTGTCCACTCATTATTGTCTTACCCAGAGGCCATAGTGCTGTATCTGGGCTCTGATACCATATGTCATAACCCTTTATACGACAAACAATACACATATTTTTTTTTTTTTTATATTTTAATCTATTTACCTAAACAGTAACTCCTATCATCTCCAGGCAAATGATGGTAAAGTTAGTAATGGTCTAACTCAGATTACATATTGGCGGAAACGTATAAGGTTAATTGTCCTTGGATCATTACACAATACATAAATGCATCCGTAATTCCTCAGTTTTGGCGGCATTAGCTAATGGCTCTGAGCTAGACAGCTGTCTCCTCGATCCACGCCCTCGATCCGCTTCGCTGATCTTTTTGGTTTGGTAGCTGTGGGATTAAATGCCACAGCTCTACCGCAACCTCCTCGGGATTTCCACGGTGAACAGACGATTAGGACGGAGTCTGATGATTGGACGGTGTGTATTGACTTGCCTTGATAGCAGGGGGTACTTAGGGTTTCATTCATTCATTCTAGTGTTATTTGCAACGCTGCTCCCTCCAGTTCATAGAGCAGCTTCTTCTTCCGGTGTCGCCTCCATACCATGGTACCAATGACTTGGTCTTAGTCTGGTTCACCCCGTCAGCATCTTCTAGTGCGTTGCAGTCATGGATTCTGTTGAAGGTGGAGCCATTACTGACTTCCACTTTGAGCTTCCATTCTACCATTAGGTAATACTCTTCTCCCTTATCACATTTGCTGTACTGGTTTTCTTTCCCATCATAATTTGTAAATGTGACTAACTGCCCCCGTTCGAATACTGGTTTGGAACAGGGAGACAGTCCATCGAGACCTGCGGCGACAAGGAGGGTATAGGGTTTCTGCCGCCAACGTTCACCTTACAGGTAAGTGCTCCTACAACCCGTAGGGATTTATCAGTTGCTTCCATCTCTGAGTCATGCTTATTGTTGTTCTTCTTCTGTCAGGGTATTGTCGATTACTGTTTGTGGCTTGGCGTAATGATTTCTCTCAGACAGGGCATCTCTTCTTATTCGATGTTTGACCTCTGTCCTGGAGGGTTAACCCAATGATGCCGAATGGCGTAGCTTGTTCTGATTAGATATGTTTACATATACCTTTTTGTTTACGGCTACCCGAATCCTCTGAAACTGTTCGAAGGATTTCATTAGCTATGGAATCGAGTTCAACACTCGATTAGACGCTGTCTTCTAATGTATTTACATGGGTCTCAGTATGTTTTGTTATGTAATGATTCGGTATCATTTGATTACAGTTTATTCGTTATGGGTTCAGGGTTCGACCTGAGTTGTCCGAACATGTCATCATATTATTACTGTACTTAATACATTTGCAATTGATTTACATGTTAATGTTCTATTAGTAATGCGGTATTGCTCTCATACGAGCCACCGATTCTCTTCATGATTATGTATATATGTTTATTTGGTATTTATGAAAATGCTTTGTTGATTTTCGATAACGGTCTGCCGACTTTTCTCATGATTAGGTTATATATACATGTTTGACATTTATGAGAATGCCCTGTTGATATTTGATGATGGTCTTGCTCTTACGTGAGCCACTGACTTTTCTCATCATTAGGTTATATTTGTTTATTGAATGCACAGGCCACAATTTCCTATATTTATTCCCTTTGTTTTCATTGTTTAATGACCTTCTTTACAGAGTATGTTCATATGGTTCAATGTTTTAATCAATTCTTTTCACGGCGCAGTACTCGTCTTTGCTCTTGAGTTCCATACTACCAGGTCGTAACCTCCTGTGTATTCCGCCAGTTCACTTATTCATAGTGTTGATATGGTCGGTCGGTTATCATGGCATCGTTTAAATTGTGATTTAGTTACAGCGTTTGTTCTTGCATCTGATATATAAAACTGTTGTCCCCGATAGGGTTTGTGATGACATTACCGACATGGGTGTGCATATTTTACAGTGTACAGTACTTAGCATTCTAGCTGAGAGTAGGGTGTTCTAATAATTCTTCTTTAGACGCTATACTTGCAATGTAATTCATCCTTTTTACTCTGATGTGCATTCTTTTGTTCGGTACTCGTATCGTTTATGCAGAATATAAGTCACTGCTTCCTGAATCATCTTTACAGAGTGTAAATTACTATTTCCTGAGTTATCTATGTGGTACGGTTATGAACGGTTATGTTCCTGTTTTCGCACTCAATCAATGACAGTTAGGAACAGTTCTTTTCCTATTCTTGCATTTGATAAAATTATTGTTTCTCTCATTGTATACAATTTGAGTCGTCAGAGATTATGGTACTGTATAAACATTTAGTTTCTCAGTTCTCTGGTTTTTACATAGATAAACAGATGCACTATTCATTACCAGTTTCAGTGCAATAATGCACTAGTTTCTAAATCACGACCTAATAATAACCTTACAGAAATTATAATCAAATTCTCAGAAATACAAAATAATGTCTAACCTTTTAGGATTTATGGAAAAATTCCCAGTAATACTGAATAACATCTGTACTTACCTGTATTTCCTCGTTCTCTATCCTTTGCGCTTCTCTAAAATGTAGAAGATTATTTAATGCTTGTTATCCTCCCAGCCACGAGATTAGTCATCCGAACTGAATCTCTCCCCCAAGCTCACTTGCCGGCCACAACCCTCAGCAATATAAAGCACACTTGTGCCTGTGCTATCTGGTCCTCACCAGACGTAGCACTGTTCTCTTCTGCTTCAGTGCCCCTCTCTTTTCTTCCCGTTTGTTCCTCTAACAACCCGGGTCTTTTCCTCTTTCCCCTTTTCTATGGGAAAGGGAAAAGCAGTTAGGGTTTCCCCTAGTCTGTTGGCAACTATTTCTTTTATTTTTAAGCAAGAAAAGAAAATAACTTTTCACATAAAGTTATTGTGTACATATATATTATGCAATCCATATTATTCAATTTTTGAACAAATAATATTTTCATCATTTTTTTAAGAAAATAATAATCTCTGTTTTATATTCACCTATAATGATAAATAAACAATTTATTTACGTAAAATGTTTGGTCGTTGCAGCTGCCCCATCTTGTTTGGGTTGTTTTCCCTTCTGAGGAGACCCGGAAGCCTCAACAAAAAAAACAAAAAATCTAGAAACAATGGGTTCATAATTTGTTTTTGATGTCCATGCGGCACCTAAACTGACTTCAGCTGGGGCTTTTCCACTTACAGGAGACCTCGAACCAAACCTGGTCAATGAACTGCAATAGAAACTTCGAGAGGCAGCAGAGAGAATCCCTCACGCAAATCTCAGCCACTCTATGAGTAAAATCATACAATCACTTGAATGCTTACATCATATACAATGTAACTTTTTATCATGCAATGAAAAGTTCGATTTTTTTTTTGGAAAAATAAAAAAATAAAATAAGAAAGAAACAAAAATCGTTTTTAGACAAGATTTTTTTTTTTGACGAGTATTATTTATGGTTAAACAAATACTTCAGAATTTCTACTCAATTTTATTTATTAAATTTATTATATATTTTTAAAAAAATTCATAATTAATTAGACAAAAATTCTACACGTTGAAATTGGTTTTGAAGTTGCATGTTTTGAATTCAAATTATTACTTTATTTATTTCGCTGAATAACATATTATTTTCTTAAGAGAAATTTTTTGGCCAATGCTTTTCGAACCAACAAATGGGTTCATCTTTTAGGATGAAGAGGCAAACCTTTGCAAAGGCTTAAATTAGAGGGTATGAAAGATTATAATTTGAAGTAACGGTTTGAACAATAATATTTACATTATGATATTATATTAATATATTTAAAATAAATATTATTAGGTGACCGCTTATCAAACCGCTAGTTTTTTGAAAATTAATATTTAAATTTATTTTATTATTTTTAAAATATTAATAGGTTAGGGGGATATTAAACAACTAATTTTGCCAAAATATGTTAAATAATAATATTAGTTATTAATTTTATTTAAAAAATAAAAAATATTAATAAGTAACAGCTATATTAAATGGCTAGTTTTTGAAAAATAATATTTAAATTAATTAAAAAAAAATCAAAGTCAAACTCTAAATAATAAGAGAAGTCAAAAGTTATAAAAAAGAATCAATACCCTAAATATACACGTTTCCTGTTATCTTATATGGCTGTGAAGTTTGGGGCTGCAGCATCTCCAGAGAATCATGGAGGAGGATTGAGCAAATCCAGAAGCATTTTATAACTTATAACCTAAAAATTAAAAGCAATACACCATATCCTATTCTTCTTATAGAAGCAGGTCTTTCTTCTATTGAGAGCCTAGCTATGCTCAGGTTTCTGATGTACAAGCACAAGCTCAATAAAATAGACAATCATAGACTTCCTAAGCTAGCTTTAAATTCCAGCCAAAATCACCTAAGGCTTAACCGAGGATGGCATAAGGACACAAGGGCCTGGTTAAACTATTGGGAGATCAATGAGAACGATGCTTTGCAAAACATAAATAACATTAGAGATATTGTTACTTCTAAGCTCAAAGAAAAATTATGGTGTGAGAAATATTTAGCGTCTAAAAGAAAATTAAGTTATTATAAGAAGGTCATCAACCCCACCCTTGAAGATCAAAAGTATCTCTCTATTCTAACTAGCTCAAAAAAGAAAATTAATATAGCAAAGATTAGAACGAATTCTCACGAGCTCCATAGTGAAATTGGCCGCTGGGTAGTTCCAAAAACGCCATGGATAGAAAGGATCTGCCATATTTGTGAGAATAGGAGCATCGAGGATGAAAACCACTTCCTCTTAGAGTGCCCTGCATACAACCACATTAGATCTCAATTTCACAACCTTTGTTACAACACCGACCTCCCTAGCCTTTTACAATGCCAAAATTATAGTGAACTCGGAAGGCTTCTCTCCAAGCTTTTTGAGCATAGGAATAAAATTCTTAAATCAAAATAAATAATTTGTCTTTTTAGGTCCGATAGATCATTATTTGGTCTCAGTGGACGTTAACCATCATCATCATCATCATAATCATAATCACCTATAATTCTCTCAGAAAATAGATTAAAATGTTGAGTGGTAGTTACGAAAAGTACTTCAAAATTATGGCATATAGTTTCGAAATGTATCCAACTATAATAACACCCTTTTACCACCCATAGAATGACTTAATACTTAGTGAGCCAATATGAGTTTATTCTGATCACTTTGATGATGACAATGTGATCCAAGAAAAATAAGAAAGAAGTATTAGAAAGGAAAGCTACATTTCAAAAATTTATAAGTACTACACTACTACGATTATTGAATAGACTAAAAGAAGGATGCATACAAGTGAGATTTGATTCAAAGAAATGAATAAGCATTCTCACTAGAGTGCAACTTAGATCTTCCAAATGGAATATGTTACATCCCTATAGTAAGACAAGTGGAATTTAACATACAATAACAAGAGGCTAATAAGGTAAGTAGTATTTTCCATGGACTACTAAGAAAGATTAAGGTGAAATTAACGGACAATGATGGATTATAGTGATGGGTTGTGAAGATTTATTCAATCATCATATGCTGGAAGTTTTCTTTGGAAAAAAGCCTATAGGATAATGAGTTAAGTCAATTTTTAATAACAAATCTCCATGCCATAATTGAAAATTATTTTGTATCAATTGACCCTGACACTAATAAAAATTATAAAACCTTTCATAGAAGCCTTGCTTGTGAAAAATAATTTTTCACAAGTTTTTTGATGAATACTTCAGAGGAAAAAATAATTTGAAACTTTCTAATGTTGGAATTTTGTAAGTCATGGAAAGTATATAAAACATGGGAAATATATAAAATGGTTTAGATTCCATCAAAACCTTTGATTTTCCACCAAGTAGATAAGCACGTATAATAAATGCATTTGTGGGTCTTTGATCTATGTTAAACCTATATTAGAAGTTAGTTTAATAAAGTATCATTACACTAAATATTTGTTATTCACCATACTGTATTCATTTTACTCAACTGATGACAATTTTTTGACATGCTAGTTTTTCACCAGTTGAATAAAGAACTTGTTATGTTTCCTCAATGTCAATTTAGTCAAGTAAATTACAACAATTTAAAATCATAATTTTGAATATTCGCATGACAGGAAATTTTGAGGGTGAAATATTTCTTATAAACTAATTTTCTATACCTTTTCAAATAAATGTTTTACCAATTTTCATTTAAAAAAAAACTTAATTTTATAAGATCAATTTACTTTTCCATTTAAAAGTTTTGAATTTAAAATTTATATCTTTAGATAACTATATTTTTACTCCATAGGATTAAATATGTTACAATTGATTATTAAAAATTTCTAAATTCTTTAGATTTTAGCATTTAAATAATTTTATGTTTAAGTTCTACCTGATTCACTAAGTGAGAAACTAAATTATTAAAATTGATCGAAACAATTTCAAATATATATTAATAATCAAAATTCATCCAATCAACACATATATTAATTAATTAAAAAAAATGATAATAATTAAGCTCTCTCACTTTGTATATGATTAACCATAATTATATACAAGAAGAAAAAATAAGAAAAAAGAAACAGAAGGTAGACAAGTCAAAGGACATAACACCATTGGTTCTCACTGATGGGGACTTTGATAAGATTGGCGATAGAATTCAAGAAGCAATGGTGGAATCATGGAACAAGTTAGAGGATCACTATGACGCACTTCTAACAAGTGTCGAGGAGTGCATTGTAGAACTAAAAATATTGGCACAGATAGTCAGACACCCAGTGTAGACATAGGAGAAGCTTGGAGAGGAAATACTATTAGAATCTACATTTGCAACGTAGATAACATCGATACCTTTCGGAGCCCTACAGCTTCACTCCGCTAAGGTATTGTAGTGGGCCAAAGAATGGAGGTATGTGAACATGAACATCACAATAGTGCCACTTCATAGAATACACAAGCTAGATCTAGAGATTGTAGATGAGTTGAAGTTGCACGAAGAACACACTTCACAATTAAACATTTAGGTAGAGAGAGAGTGATATTCATTGCAGTAGAAGCTCGAACAAGCGATTTAGGAGAGGGATCAGGCAGTATAGCAACAACAAAAGTTGAAGGAGGTAGTCGAAGTAACATACCGCGAGATTTTGTACATTGATGTCCAAGAAGAGGAACCATTGAAGGACAAGGTCACGAAGATTGACCTTGCAGTAAAGGATACAAGAATAAAATCACAGATGTACAATTTACATATGAGATGAAGATGTTGGGCATGGAATCCCCCCACAACATGTTTTGGGGCTCAAAGCCCAAGTTTTGAGTAATATTATTATAAAGCCTGCGAATTTTGGGTGTAGAGTGTGATTTGTATATTAGAGTCATAGGGTTGTCAGCCATAAGTTTTGAATGTAGTGTCGGCCTACCCATGATTCGCCGACCATGGGATTATATAAATAGAACAAGGCTCTAAGTTGTAAAGAAAAGAGATGGAATATGATAGATAGAATAAGACAGCGAGCATAGAGCAAGAGTCTAAGTATCTTGGGTCGTAGTAGTAGGAAGAGACTTTGCAGCTGAGTGCACAGGGCGGAGGCGAGTTTGTAACCGAGGAGGAAGAATAATAAAGAGAAGTTTTCTCTAAATTCCGTGTATCTATTCTTGTGTTATTACATGTGTGATATCATTTGCAGTTATAATGTTTAGTTATTGCGTGTATTTGTATGAATGGTGAAAATTTTTAAGTATAACAGAAAGTATACAGATAAACTAAGGTAATCAACTAATATCGGGTTACCGATAAGGACTTGGGTAATAACACTATTCAACCCCCGAATAGGGTTGTGTGAAGGTAGTCTCTCGGGATACAAGGTAATGATAAGTGTGCGCAGCGACATGCACACATGATCTAACCGCGGACCCCTTGGAACCCATCAAACATCCCCAGGGTGCAAAAACCTAGTTCTAGCACACTCCCATACTACTTCGGGTGAGAACTTAGTCTGCACTCTGCGAACTGTTGCCAAAAGGGCTAGTAGTACTGGGATTTGTTTGGCTAAATAATGTCCGAACCTGGGTCAGGCCCCAACAAGCCAACAACTGGTTCCGCTGTCAGGACAGGGATTTGGATAAGGGGTGTCTGATGTCATGTCACTAGAATCCAACGAAGAAAGAAATTGAAGGGTGGTTAGACAGAAAGATTCATGAGTTCATGGCATAGGAAAATAGGAATTCACGAGTATCAAAGGAACAATGGTTGGAGTTCTACTTATATACGGAAATCCACGAAATTTTCTTTACATCCTTTCCCTCTGAGTTGTATGAGTGGATCATGAAGTTAGCAGATAGTCAGGGAAGGTGTAGGCTTGACAAATCAATTATGTGGACTCCAGAATTAGTGCGCAGACTAGAAGCATCAGAAGATAAGATGGTGCACGCTGTGGACCACTATCTCGATCGAATTATAGGGGGTTTTATCACCGAGGTCATGGTAGACATGACAGTCAACTATAGTGAGGCGGAATGACGCTTCCTCAAAGGACCGTGAGGTAAGTACATTAAATCTTTGAACAATTGGATTAAGATGTTATTGTGTGAAAAGTGGGTTATGTGAATAAATTGATGTTTGGGGCTATGCAAAGTGGGAGGATCTATAAAAATGAAGGTAGTGTAGAGATAGAAAATAGCCCCTTGATTTTGCCTCAACGAGAAAGTGAGGAAGAGCTCGCAAAAGTTTCTCCGAGAGTCGTGGTTAGTATGATAAGGTAGCGAATTCCACGTCTACCACCTCCACCACCACCAGTCTCACCATCTTCACCTCCATCTGCACGCACACCACCTCCGCCACCACCACAGTTCAGTATGGTGAGTGCGATAAAATTGTCGGTATTCAGGGGAGTAGGGAATGAAGATCCAGACCAATTTTGGTTTGTGGTAAGGGCCATATGGGAAGCACAATTACTTGTGGATGAAAATATAAAGAAGGCAACATTGGTGAGCATGTTGCAGGATCGCACACTGACATGGTACATTAAGCATTCTAATGACAATCCAAATGTGGGGATTATAGATATCCAAGCCTTGCTGAATAGGGAAATTAGCAGGCCAAAGTTGGAGACACAATTGATTATCAAGTTTGAGGAGATCACGATACTTCTAGGCGAGACCCCATGGGATCTGGATTAGAGACTAAAGAGTATGATTCATGAAGCCAATATGACCTTGATAGATGGGCAGCACCGTGCATGGTTTGTATCATCACTAACACCGCATCTAAGGACAGCGTTGTCGCAACAAAAGTTATCCACCCAGGCCGAAACCTTGGAGATTGCAATGAGACTGCATGAGACCCCAATACAAGATCTTGGCTTGGGAGTCCAAAAAATCCATGTGCAAGTGCAAAATTTTTATTTGGAAATGTAGAGCCTGAAACAGGATAGGACAACTTGCCAAGAAGCACGTGAGGAGTTATGTTGCATAAAATGAAAAGGCCAGGGGCATGACAAGGACCATTGTCTAGTCTTCGTGAACTACTTGGCAGGAGGACGGCCGATGCCATTAAGACCAAAGGCACAAGAAGGACCGAGCGTAGTGCCTGCATTATGGTGCATGATCTGTTAGATAGGAGGAAAACATGCTACGAATAATTGTCATCTATTACAGAAGTATACACAGACATCCCAACAATTGTTTTGTAATTTCTACAGGTCAGTAGGACATCATCAGCGCACCCGCAGAAGTTACGAGATGATTATGGATTAGACTCTTTCCTACAGAGTGCAGAATAAAATGCGAGCCCTTGACCCAAATGCAGGAATGGTGCACCTTGGATTTCAAGGGCATGGACGAGGGCGAGGTGGAATGGGACCAGGAAGGGGTCGTGGACAACTAATTTGTTACAATTGTTGAGGGCCAGGGAACTATGTCCACGATTGTACGAATTTGATAGGAAAATCATGTTTATACTTACTTAGTTTGATCATGAGACAGAGGATTGCCCTACACTGATAGCGAGGCCATGCGATAAAGGGATACTCCAGTCTCCCCCGACTCAGAATTTGCAAATGATGAAGTATAAATCACACGAAGAGGACCTGAATGTAAACATAGTGCTCCGAAGCAGTATCAAGACAAGAGATGATAAAGGTAAGCAACCTAAAGAAAGTGTGTGGGTTCACAAGGCTCCTACAAAGGAACTTGAATTTTATTTAGAACACGCGAAGGAGACATTCATGGAAGCTAAGAAGAGATTCACAAAGGCCTCCACTTCAGGTAGTAAGGATCACCTAGAGCTGGAGATCGATACTTCAATGATCACTACCCCTTTAGAGACATGTATGAAACTGCTGCATGGTAGCAAGGCTGTGAAAGTGCTGGAGGAACTTATCACTTGGTGCACGGGGTCAGGAGAACTGCACATAGCCTAGAAGCTCAGAAAGCACACATCATGAATAAGAAGGGAAATGAGATTGACTGCGCAAATCAGGGAGTATGAAATGGATCAAGTAATTCTAGATCTAGGATCAGACATGAATGTTTTTCCGAAGTAGACATGGGAGTGCATGGGTAGGCTCACATTGCAATGGTCCCCTATTCAATTATAGATGTCTACCCAGCAGAAGATCCTACCGATGGGAAGATTGCAAGGGATAATAGTAGACTTCGAAGGTGTGAGCGCACTTGCAAATTTCGAGGTGATAGAGATTGCCGATGACAGCTATCCCTATCCCACACTACTGGGAATAGATTGGGCTACTGATATGAACAAAGTAATAAATCTAAAGAAGCACAAAATTATTTTTGAGAAAACGTCACTACGCGTAGTGGTACCTTTAGACACTATGGAAGGAGCACGCTACATAGAGCCAGTGCATGAAGACGAGAGTGATGACAAGCTAGACTGTTTCTACAAGATAACTACTTGAGAATAGGATTGGGTGAATCCTACAGCGGATGGCCTAATTTCGTGGGAGAACAAAATCTCCTGCACATCACATTCAGATGAGGAAATAAAATGATGGCAAAACTGATTACATGAGGTAACCACACTCAATTGCAACATGATGGTAAGATCATTGCACTGCGTCACAATAGAGTTAAGAGATCTACCTGTATATGACGGGTTGAAAATGATGGATGAATTCCTAAACAAATTTGAAAACACATTACCAAAACAACAACAGTTCGATGCTCTGAAATGGGCACTACGCACTATGCCTACAAGGTGGTGGGGTACGCATCAGAGGAGCTTTAAGGACTAGTGCAGATGCAGAAGGATGATGCACCTATGATTTGGGAAACCACAAATGTGGCTAGCAGACAATCATGACAGATGAGATGATCCACGTAGACATCTCGTGAAATGGACCAAGGTCTATAGGGAAGAGCCACAGCCTAAAAGGGTGCATTTGTTCTATCATACCATGGATGTCATACTGATGAATTGGTATACTAAGACAGAGCTTCGGCATGGTGCAAGTGAATGAGATATCTTGCACAAAGGATTCTTGTTAACCTTCATGTTTGAAGATCATTGGTGGGATACTGTTGATGATGTGCTACAAGTAGTAAAAGCAACTATCTTCAAAACACCTTAGAAGCCAATGGAAGTGATTCAGCCAGAATGGCTGACACAGCTGAGCTGTGTGCTGGAGTGTTACAATGTAAATGTTGAGGAGGATGATGGGGATCCATGAAATATTAACATTCTAGAAATAGAAGGCTATCATGAGGTTCGAGGACCATTGATTGAGGATCCTGACATCACCGCGCCACTAAAAATGAAGTAGGAAAACATTGGAACAGAGGCAGAGCCAAAGTATGCAATGCTTGAAGACTATTCGGATGATGCCACAGTGGATAAGGTCATTGAGTTACTCTGTGAATACCAAGACTTGTTCCCGACCAAAATTACGGATTTAAAAGGGATTCTTGGTGAGTTAGGGATGATGAAGATCACCTTGAAACTCGACGTGAAGCTGGTTAAGTAGAGGACTTACCACTTGAATCTGAGGTATAAGGAAAATGTCTCCGAAGAATTAGAAAAAATGCTTGCAGCTGGAATTATTGAGCTAGTGGAAGAATCCCACTGGGTGAGTCCTATGGTAGTGCAGGAGAAAAAGAAGAAGGGCAAAATAAGAATATGTGTGGACCTTAGGAATTTGAATGACGCCTGCGTACATGACCCATTCCCGATACTATTCACAAATGAGGTATTGGAAAATGTTGGTGGCCAGGAAGCATACTCATTCATGGATGAGTTCTAGGGTACCATCATATCAAGATCGTGGCAGAAGACAAGAGAAAAATGACCTTTGCAATGGAAGGAGGTTGCTTTCAATAAACCGTTATGCTATTTGGATTAAAGAATGCACCAATCATCTTTTCACGCATCATTGTTGCTGCGTTCAAAGAATACATTCACAAGTTCTTGGAGGTCTATCTAGATGATTGGACTATCTTTGGATTAGTTAAGGACCATGTAGCAAGCTTGCGCTGAACCTTAAGAAGTGCACATTCCTTGTCCCCTTTGGAAATCTGCTGGGACATGTGGTCTGCAAACAAGGACTGATGGTGGACCCTATGAAGATTGTCATTATTCTAAATTTGGAAGCACTGCAAAGTGTTAAACAGCTACGCACTACCTTGGGAAACACTGGATACCATAGAAATTTTATCAAAAGCTATGCCCAAATATCATGCTGATGGAAAAATTATTGAAAAAGGATGTTACATTTTGCTAGAATGACGATTGTATGAAAAGTTTGGACGTCCTGAAGGGGAAATTGGCCTCCACTCCAATAATGGTCTTCCCGAAATGGGATGTGGAGTTTCATGTCCATTGTGACGCATCGTGTATCGCGCTGGGAGCAGTGCTCACCTAGGAGGGTGCGGAAGGTTTGGATCACCCTATCGCATTTGTGAGCCAAAGGTTGTCCAAAGAAGAGAAGAACTATTCCACCACCAAGCCTGAGGGGTTGGCGATGGTGTACGTGCTCCAAAAATACCAACACTATTTGCTAGGAGGACATTTCAAGATGTAAACTGACCATTCCACGTTGAAATACCTATTCAATAAACCTGTGTTGGGGAGGTGCATATGCATGTGGCTCTTATTGTTCTAGAGATATGATTTTGAGGTCATAGAAAAGCCGGGACGCCTGAAAATAGGATCGGATCACTTGTTGTGAATTCAGACGGGCGAGGAACCCACTAATTTGGAGGAGGGACTACCTAATGCACAGCTCTTTGTGGTGAGTGTCGTGGATGGGAGCTTCAAAGATATAATCCATTTTCTGACAACAAGGATTGCACCAAAGGAATACTCCAACCAATAGAAGAAGGAATTGGTGGTATGCGCAGTGGACTTTTCTATCATCGTGGGGCACCTATACAAAATGGGAAATGATGAGATATTGTGAAGATACATACCTGAATTTGAACGAGGTCAAATCCTTGCAGAAGAACATGGGGGCACTGTATGAGGACACTATGCAGGACGTGTGACTACACATAAGATTCTTCGCGCAAGGTTATGGTGGCCAACCCTACACCAGGATTCAAAAGCGCACTGTAAGGCATGTGATATATGTCAAAGGATGGGAAAAACCATCGCGGAGGGAAGATTCCGTTAAATACACAAATGACATTGCATCCATTTGAAAAATGCGCAATCGACTTTGTGGGACTGATCAAACCTTAGGGAAAGACGGGTGCATGCTACATCATCATCGTGATAAAGTACCTGGCATGATGGGCGGAAGCGCAACTGGTCAGAGACTGCATGATCACTATGGTTGTGAAGT
This sequence comes from Pinus taeda, assembly GCA_000404065.3. Lineage (NCBI taxonomy): Eukaryota > Viridiplantae > Streptophyta > Pinopsida > Pinales > Pinaceae > Pinus > Pinus taeda. The sequence goes on along the minus strand of APFE030344442.1, from coordinate 54,087 downwards.
TTCTGTTTAAAAACCTGTTGACCCTATTTGGCTATTCGAAAATATTAATGAGTGATCATGGAAAATTCTTCCTAAATGAAACCATCAGCATGCTCACAGAAGAGTTCCAGGTATATCATCAGAAAAGTACACTGTAACACCCATAAGCTAATGGGACAGTAGAGGCATTCAACAAAATACTGGAGACTGTGCTGACCAAAGTGTGCAACGTGTAACGAAATGAGTGGGACCTACACATACCTGTTGTGCTATGGGCTTACAGGACAATGTGCAAGAAAATGATAGGACAGATACCTTTCTGGTTAGTTTATGGCATGAAAGCTATAATGCCGATGGAATATATCATACCTAGTCTGCGAATAGTAGTGCTCAAAGGGATGACAGATCACGAAGCTCTGGAGGAAAGGCTTGCACAATTGGAAGAACTCAAGGAGGAACAATTTTTGGCCGGATTTCATCAGCAAGTATAAAAGTAGTGTTAAAAAGCCTGGCATGACCATCATATCAAGTTGCACACCTTCAAGGTAAACGACTTAGTGCTACTGTATGACAGTAAGTTTGAAAAAGTTCTGGGAAAATTTAGAATGCACTGGCTGGGACTATACATGGTTAAGGAAGTCACAAACGTAGGCGCGATCCAACTAGTCAAACTGAATGGAGAATCCTTCCCATGTAAAGTAAACGACAATAGCTTGAAGCCCTACACGGGTGGGCCAACTCTCTGACTAACCGGCCAAAGCACAGTCTTTGGAACCCGAGGAGCCAGGAAAGGGTGTAGGACTATAAAAATATGTAGCAGATGTTGGTAAAGATTTAAGGACACAATTCAAACATGGAAGTTTCAGAAGAATGGATGCATCAGGTTCAGCAAGCAACAACTCAATGCGCTGCAAATATTAGCACCGTACGGGAACAGTTGGAGGGACTCTGCGCCAAGATTACCACACCGACAGAGTGAATCCAGGGTGAGTCATGATGTTTGTGTTGGGGGCTTGTTGGGCATGGAATCCCCCGACAACATCTTTTGGGTCTCAAAGCCCGAGTTTTAAGTAATATTATTGTAAAGCCCCGCAAATTGCGGGCGCGGAGCGCAGATTGTATTTCAGAGTCATAGGGTTGTCTTCCCTAAGTTTTGAATGTAGTGTCGGCCTACCCATGATCCACGGACCATGGGATTGTATGAATAGAGCGAGGCTCTAAGTTGTAAAGAAAAGAGATGGAATCTGATAGATAGAATAAGATAGCAAGCATAGAGCAAGAGTCTAAGTATCTTGGGTCGTAGTAGTAGGAAGTGGCTCTACAACTGAGTGCATAGAGGCCTAGTAGAGTCTGTAGCTAAGTGCGCAGGGTGGAGGTGAGTCTGTAACCGAGGAGGAAGAATAACAGAGAGAATTTTTATCTGATATCCATGTATCTATTCTTGTGTTATTACATGTGTGATATCATTTTCAATTATATTGTTTAGTTACTGTGTGCATTTGTATGAATGGTGAATATTGTTAAGTATAACTGAAAGCATATAGATAAACTAAGGTAATCAACTAATATCGGGTCACTGATAAGGAATTGGGTAATAACATTGTTCGGCCCCCGAGTATGGCTACGCGAAGGTAGTCTCTCAGATTGTGAGGTACTGATAAGTGCCCATAGCGACATGTGCACATGATCGAACCGCGGACCATTTGGAACCTATCAAACATCCTCAGGGTGTGGAAATGGTTCTAATACCCTCTCATACTACTTTGGGTGAGACCTCAGTCCACGCTCCATGGACTCATGACGAAAGGGCCAGTAGTACCAGGATTTGTTTGGCTAAATCACCTCCGAACTTGGGTCAAGCCCCTACAAGCTACCAGAAGATCGAGGAGCTACAGATGAATCTACAACCAACCACACCATAGGAAGTGCAAAAGCAGAGGGAGGTTGACCTGAAGGTTGCAATGGTTGGGATCTACACATCAGTGGTATATTATGGGAATATTTTGGATGAGAGCTTACATATTTGGACTTTGTTATAGGCATATCCAAATGTGCAGAAACTACAAGAGGATATTTAGCAAAAGCAACAACAATTGGAGGAGATTAGGGCAACTGTAAGAACCTTACCAATCTCACAGAAGCTCTTAAAGATCAATGAGGGAAATGCCCTCTAGAAGAAGATAGAGGAGCTGAGGAAGGAAGAGCAAACTCTAATAGAGAAAACCTAGCCATGGCAAGATGAGGCTCTCCAACTATCCCAAGAAGTAGATGAGAAGCTTCAAGAGCTTAGACATAGAAAGACACAATGATGGAGAACGTTATAGAACCAATGACAGAAGCACTGCTAGAGGAAGTTTATAGCGAAGAGAAGTAGGTCATAGACATTCTATAATAGCTCAAAAATTTTGACAATAAAATTGTAGCAAATATTAGAGGAAAATCAGATGAGTGACTTAGGACAAGTCATGTGTGAGTGTTGGCGGCCTGTTGGGCACAACCCAACTTGGCCTAGATTTTGGAAAAAAAACTCTACATTTTGTGGGGTGGAGCGCGAATTGGACAACATAGTGGATAAGTGGAGCATACTCTTAAGAGTTAAATATACCACGTGGTGTAGGGGCTTCAGGGTGGGTCATAGCCCCTCCCCCCTTTTTGTAAAAGTGCATGATTTTGTAAAGGATCAATTGTTTCGGGACCATAGTTTCTTGTTTTAGGGAATCTATGTTATTTGGAGCACGGTATTTTGATGATATAACCCTTCGATGTAATAATATCTATAGGGTAAAATAATAAGAAGAGAATCACCAATCGATCCAGATCAGTGTTATGTGTAAATTATTGTGATATGTAATTTGGCAGAGAAGGAGAGGCTCTGCAACTAAGTGTGTAGAGACCTGATTCTACAGCTAAGTGCGCAGACAACCTGCAGCTTAGTGTGAAGGCCAAGAACTGTTTTTTGTTGAAATATTCATTATATTAAGTAACAATTCTTATGGACATAACCGTACACTAGGGTGAACCACATTACATTTGTGTTTTTATGTTTTTATTTTCTTATTATCTGTTTTAGAGTAACAATTATTACTGTTCCATTTTACTTCAACACAAGGATGGTTTATGGTTTTATATGGCATGTTTAAGTGATTAATCTAATGTGGCGAAGTGATTTACTAAGAATAATATAACATAATAATACCACATCTCCCAATCCTTCAAGGTTTCAGAAACCTAGTTCTGCATCCTCCCATAGTCACTTCGGGTGAGACTGTGATCTACATGCAGGTCATTCCCAAAAGGGCCAATGATTGAGGGTTTTGTTGGTGCGCAGTATAGATCAAACCTGGGTCATCCCAAACCAAGCCAACAATAATGATAAGATTCATCTTTGAAATGGTAATAATCATTCAATGTTCTATCAAGTTATATACATAAAATATATTAGACATGATTCAAATTCAAATTTAATAATGAAGTATGTTGATTCATGCATCATAAATGATTTAATAAAATATAAATACTAAAATATTGTATACATGATTTAAATTCATCATTTACTATTATAGAATTTGATTAATACTAGGAAAAAAATTAGATAGTAAAGTGTGAGGACACGAATAGTAAATTAACATTAATAAAAACTCAAAAATAGAAAAAGGTGATGAGTTAAAGACTGAGTTTGAAGTCATCAGTATCTAGAGTCAAGACTCAAAAGTGAAAATTGAAATTGAATAATGGATAATAAACCAATGTTATTAAAAATGTACTAGTCATATAACTAGATTCATATGGATGCATATAACCCCAAAACTAGTAACTAGAAAAAAAATTGGATTAAAAAATTTCAACAAAAAAATACATAAAAATTCAAATTTTGAATAAAAATACATAAATATTCATGTGCATCCATATGAATCTAAACCATTATACAAGAATATGCAAATTGGCTCATCTATATAGCAAGTAAGGGTGCATATAACCAAAATAGCATGTAGTACATTACATATTTGAATCAAAAGTACATCGACAAAGAGGCTTTAGATGACCTATATAGTCCAAATAAAATCATGCTACAACAAATACCTACATATCATCAAAAGCATTTCCTATATTGGGATCCTCATCATCAATATGACCCTCCAAATATTAAATTAGGATAGAAAAGGCATAAAAAATCAATATTTTGTTTGAGTGATGGGTACATTTTTACTATGGTTGTGATAGAGGAGTTCAATAATCAATTCCACCAACATCGAGGTAGATATAGGGCTTAGTGATTTTTACTCAATGCTAATTCCATACAATCATACATGATATAATCCAATGGAAACATTGCAATCCCACAACCTTAAAATCTTGAAAGATATTAAGTCTATTGGATTTTGGGTGAGATCTAAAATTCTAATTTCTCCATATGAAGTTCCATGAATATGGAAATACTCTCAAACATCTTGAAAAAATTAATGGTAATGTTGAAAATTCAAGTAAATATATATTTAATTTTCATCCTTTACTTTAAAAATTTAATATTACCATTAATTACATATCATTAGTAGGATCTTATTGTTAAATATTAGGCTTCCCCACTAATAAATTACTTTTTTTAGGGAAATGCAAGAGGGGTGCCTAGCATTTTTGAGTGGGGATTCACACAAGCACCCCTTTGGGGAAACAAATCTTTCACATTGAGGAAATGTTTTCCCTTGTGTTCCCCCATGTTTCCCTAGAACGGGGATGTGTGGTAACATTTCCCCATGTGTACCCCCATCCTAGGAGTGTGGGAAATAAGGGGAGTGCACCCCACACCTTGGGGGATGCATCCCCATGAAACACTAGAATTATTTCAAAATCATGATCAATTAATTAATGATGACATGAATGAATTCCAAAACTTGTGCTAATACATAAATAATTAAGTACATGATAAAAAAACCTTTATACAAACCACTACAAGAAAGACACATTGACAGTGCTGGACCTCGCAACACTCAAGAGGGTATCCCTAGTATGTGGTCCCAATTAGAACTCACACCATTTGGGAATGGAGCCTCATCCATAATACGGTCTGATTATGGTTTTCATAAATATTTTCCTTGGCTCTAACTGTCAACAAGAGAGAGAAATACATGTGTGCCTTCGAAAAAGTGTTCTTGGTGAGTGTTTGGTTGTAGGTGTGGCAAGGTTCTTATACTATAGGGGGAAGAGAAAGTGACACTCTAAGAGAGAGGTAATAATACCACTTTGATAGAATCATGTGTAAATTAGAGGTATATTTCTAACATCTAGTGGAATTGTCCAAGCAGATGTGACAGACATTGTAACCATTATAGCACATTCTCAATATGATAAGCACTAAAATAACTGACATAGTTAAACTGATTTATTACAGGTGAAAACATAAACATTCACATAACAATCTTACAAACATTCATAACCCATTCATGAGGAACATGTTGGCCATCAGGCTTCATATATTAAGTAAAATTCCACAGACACATGTATACAACAAACACGACTGGCTCCAATAGTGGAGCATTGGAGCCACTACTTTCTCCCTAAAAGAACTAGCTTGTTTCTCTGATGCCTTGTGGCAGGAGCCAAGGTGAAAATTCCTCTGCTTATACAATGAGGGTGCATATATAACCATGGGGTGATGTTTCACTTCCCTTGTGATTCTTTCAGAACCCTCATGACTGTTTAACTTCTTATTACTTTTCAACTTGACATGACTTCATATTTTGTACATGACCTTTGGACTTTCATTTTACAATGCATTTTGAATAAGAATTTATATATTCCACAAAAGTGATGTGGCACATGGTGACTCATGACATGACACTGATGACATGGACTACATGGTGGCATAGAAATGTCAAGTCATTCTTTCTACTTCTTGCTATATATCTTCTTGAGAATTTTGTTTTGTCCACCTCCATATGGCTTGGAGATGAGGAGTTTTCAATGATATCCGATCTTGATCAGTGGTCACAAACTAGTGTGCCTTTTCTTTATTCTTGATGCAGGAGCATCTCATATTTAATTTTTATGTAATTATTTAATTGAAGAATCTACGATTTTCTAGAATTAGTGAGTCATTTAGAATTAATTAAGAGATAGCAAATTTAGGATAGAACTCTAAAATTGAGAGGATAGCTCTCAACTTCCTCCAAATATCTAGGAGAAAGTTTCACTATGAGAGATACGCGAGACATCTTTCCTCTATATAAATATCCATGTAATTGTTTGTGATGTTCATGATTTGGAGGGTAATTTAATTTTTATTAAAGTCTATATTGATTTATGTTCTGAGTGTTGTACCATTTTGGTATCAGAGCCATATTACAGTTTGACAGAGGTGCTGAGTAGTTTATAAGGCGGTTGAGTCTATTGTGGTTTTAATTATTGTTGAGAGGAGCATTGTAATGCAGTTTTGCATGCTCTCCTACTCATTCTGCGTGTGAATTCAAAGCGTGTAAAATGTTGGCACTAAAGAGCTTGTGATAATTACATCAATTGAACTCTTTGGTAAATTTGTAATCAAAATTTGTTGTTGTACTTCACTCCTTAAATTGACTGCATGCCTTCACAGACTGAACGCTATACCTACTTGATGTCCAGTTTGGAAGCTCTCAGATCACCACAGATCTATGTTATTCTATGTGTTGGAAGATTTTGAATGGACTTTTGGAGTGAGATTTGAGCTCATAGGCTAGTTGATTTTTGTTGTTGTCCATAATAGCCTGGAACACGTCAAGAAGTTGAGTGAAGAAGTTTGTACTTGCATTGAGGATCTGCATCGTTCTATTGATTGGTACACATCTATGAAATTTCAACCTCATTATCGGGCATGTACTACAAAATCAAATGCTCTAGAAAGAGCTTCTACATTGATGATTTTGTCTATGGAGCCATGAGGAAAGATATCCAAGATTATGTATTCATGCAGTAGTCGGGTAAGGCAATATAGGAAGCATTTGATTAGCCATCGAATATAGGTTTGGTTGTTAATAACATAAGAATTACATTTCCATAATTCTATTGGTGGTAATATGATTTTGCCATGCGTTGAATATATATGGTGTGGTTGGTGTGATATTAAGGGATTATGATGCGTCTTGGAGAAAGTGATTTTATTTTGAAATCAATAGGTTATAAAATACTATAATAGAAGGGATGTATTCATATGTTCCATATTAATAAAATATATACACCCTAAAACATTGATATTTGAAAGGGGCATTTTAAAATAAAGGATTTTTATAAAAGAAGAATTTTATTTTGTACTAGATTACTATATTTTATTTCTTTTAAGATGGCCCATAGATCTAGACGAGTTGGGGGAGTTGGAATTGGTCAAGGAAGACCAACTACAAATCAAGTTCTGTTTGATGAAGTAACACCTATCAAAACCAGATTGGACACATTGGAGTGTCAAAGAGATGTTGACATTGGTGATATCAGTGAAGGAGAAGAAACTCCAGAAGAGAATATGGTCAAGATGATCATGGGAATAAGTTCCAAGCCAAGATTGGATGTGCCTATGTATGAAGGCAGTTTAAATCATAAATAATTGATCGATTGGATCAATGCCATCAACAAATATTTTGATTATGAAGGTGTAGTGGATGAGAAGAAGATTAAGTCCGTAGTGACTAGATTAAAGGGACATGTTGCGTTATGGAAGGACAACGTGAAAGATTTAAAGGAGAAACCAAAATAAAGGAAATATCACTAGTTGGGATTGGATGGTGGCTAAAATGAAAGGTAAATTTCTTCCTCGAGATTATTAATTAAATATCTTTCGCCAAATGAAAAATCTTAAGAAGATATTTATGTCTGTAAAAGAATATATAGAGGATTTTTATAGATTGAGTAGAAGATTTGGTCATCTAGAAAGCAATGAAGAAAAAGTAACCAGATACATTAATGGACTGAAATTCAAAATACAAGATGAATTGAATATTTTTTCTCTAAAAATGGTTGAAGAAGCTTACCAAATAGCTCCTAAGGTTGAAGAAAAATGGGCATAGAAGCAATGTCAAAGAGGAAGAGAACGAAACATAGTAAGAGGTAGAGGACAATTTAGAGAGGACCATCAAGCCGAGGACAATCAAGCAAAGGAAGTTTTAGTGGAATATTTCAAAGAGAAGAAGGCAATAGTTCACAACATGCAGAATCATCAAGAGGAGATTACAGAGGATGAATGCCATATCAAAGAGGTAGAGGCCGATCTTTTGAGGTAAGATGTTATATATGTAACAGAATTGATCATAAGGCTAATGAATGTCCAAAAACTTTTTCTAGTCAAGGAAGCACGCATATAACACAAAATGATATAGAAGGTGTACAATCATCCGCACATGAAAATGCACTTGAAATTGGTTAATCCTTAATGAAGAAAATAAATTTATTAAAATATCAAGAAGAATTAAAGGAAACCACATGAAGAAAAAAATTGTTTGTAAATCAGGAGGAAAATGTTGTACAGTTATCATTGATAGTGGGGGTACTGATAATTTAGTATCAACCAAAATGGTAGAAAAGTTAAATTTAAGAAAAACTAAACATCCTACTCATTACAAAGTTTCATGGTTGCAAAAAGGACATTAGATACTAGTTAATGAATACTGTGAGGTGGAGCTTCAAATATGAAGTTATAAGGATAAAGTTATTTGTGATGTTATTCCTATGGATGTATGTCATATCTTACTTGTAAGGCCATGGAAATATGACAAGAAAGCAATGCATGATGGAAGGAGCGATACCTACACTTTTGACAAGGATGGTGAAAAGCATGTACTTTTGCCTTTGAAGAATGAAGAGGTACCAGAAGAAGACCATTCCAAGGTAATGTTACTTAGTGGGAAAGAATTTCTTCAAGAAATCAAGCATGAGGAGATAAATTTTTCCTTGATCGATAAGCCAAAGGTTGTCCTTACAAGTACACATTTGAATGATATTACAGAAGAAATTAGAAACATGTTGAATGAATTTACTGATATTGTAGTGGATGACTTTCCTGATGAATTGCCTCCAATTAGAAGTATTAGCCATCATATTGATCTCATTCCAAGTGATATCCTTCCAAACAAAGCATCTTACATAATGACTCCAAAAGAGAATGAAGAGATTAAAAATCAAGTGCAGGGCTTGTTCGATAAAGGTCTTATTGGAGAAAGCTTAAGTCCATGTGTTGCTCCAATAGTATTAACTCCAAAGAAGCATGGTGGATGGAGAATGTGCATAGATTCTCAAGCAATCAACAAAATTACAATCAGGTATAGGTTTCCATTAACCCTTATTGATGATCTCATAGATTGTCTGAGTAGTGCTACATATTTTTCTAAAATAGATTTAAGAAGTGGATATCATCATATCAGAGTCAGAGAAGTTGATGAATGGAAAACAACATTTAAAACTAATAATGGTTTATATGAATGGTTGGTAATGCCCTTCAGACTTACTAATCCCCTCAACACTTTTATGAGGCTAACAAATGAAGTTCTAAAAGAATTCATCAAGATGGTTTTAATGATGTTGCAATAGGAGAAATTTTTAATCAATCTAAAGAAGTGCAGTTTCATGAAGACATAACTATTCTACTTAGGCTTTGTGATTTCAAGAAAAGGCCTAAAGATGGACCAGAAGAAGGTAAAGGCCATAATCAATTGGCTAATTCCGAAAAAGCATTTCAGAGGTAAGCATTTTTCATGGATTGGCAAGCTTCTACGGAAAATTCATTAAACATTCATTGGCATATGTGCTCCAATTGTAGAAACTATTAAGGAGAAAAAACAATCATTCCATTGGACATAAGTAGCTAATAAAAGTTTCCAATTATTAAAGAAAAAGATCACAGAAGAACCTATTTTATCACTGCGAGATTTTAATAAGTTGTTTCAGGTTGAGACTGATGCTAGTGGAACTACAATAGGAGTTGTCTTAAGTCAAGAAGGGAAACTAGTTGCCTACTTCAGTGAAAAAATTAATGAGGCCAAGAAAAAATATTCTTCTTATGATAAAGAATTACATGCCATCATACAAACGTTAAAAAATGGAGACATTATCTTATGCCAAAAGGGTTCATCCTCTACTCAAATAATCATGCTTTATAGTATGTCAACAATCAAACAAAATTAAGTCAAAGACATGTAAAATGTATTGAATTCTTACAAAATTACACATTTTTCATCAAACATAAGAGTCAGCAATCAAACAAAGTGGCAGATGCATTAAGCAGAATCAATTTAATTTTGCAAGAATTTTAAGTAAATGTTTTGGGACTTGATGAATTGAAAGATATGTATCTATATGATCCAAATTTTAAGGAAGCTTATGAAGTTTGTTAAAATCCTATCAGTAGAGACCAAACCTTGTGGCTATATTATATGATACAGGATGGACTTATATTTAAAGGAAAATAGTTGTGCATTCCTAAATGCTCAATGAGAGAAGATTTGTTGAAAGAAAAACATAGTGGAGGTTTAGTAGGTCTTTTTGGGCAAGATAAAACTCTACCACAGATAAAAGCATTTTATTATTCGCCTGACATGTCAACATATAAGAAAATTTGTGGAAAGATGTCGAATATGTCAATATGAAAAAGGAAAAAGTCAAAACACTCGATTACATCAACCTCTACCACTACCAAATTAACCATGGGACTCCATCAGCATGGATTTTGTATTATGCTTGCCCGAAACACAAAAAGGAAATGATTCAATATTTATTGTGTTTGATAGATTCTCAAAGATGGAAAATTTTATAGCTTGTAATAAGACAAATGATGCAACTAACATAACAAACTTATTCTCCAAAGAGATAGTTAGATTGCATGGATTGGCTACAAGTATTGTTTTTGACAGAGACACCAAATTTGTGGGCCATTTTTGTAGAACTCTATGGAAAAATTTGGGAACCAATCTCAATTTCAGCTCAACATATCATCCCCAGAGTGATGGTCATAACGAGGTGGTCAATACAAGCCTTGGAAATATCTTAAGAAGTTTGGTAAGTGAACATCTGAAATAATGGGATCAGGTAGTTTCTCAAGCAGAATTTTCATATAACGATTCACCTAACAAAAGCGCAAGATTAAGAACATTCCATAATATTTGTGGAATGCATCCAAGAGGGATTTATGAATTGAGAAATCTAGGAAAACAAAAATTCAGAAGTGCAGATGGTGAAGACTTTGCATCCAGTATGCAGGAAATACAAGTTAGAGTTAAACATCAACTACAAGAAAGTAGTAGCAAGTATAAACAAAGAGAAAATTCTAAAAGAAGACAACTAGACTTTAATGTTGGATATTTGGTTATGGCACACCTTTGGAAATAAATATTTCCTAAAGGGGAATATAATAAATTAAAATTGAGAAATATTGGAACATGCAAATCTTTGAGGAAATTTTCCTCAGATGCTTATGAAATAGAACTACCCAAAAACTTTGGTATTTCACCAATATTTAACGTTTCATATCTATACTCCTTTAAGGAACCAATGGATGACTCTACAGATGCACCTTTTCATGACAAACTTTAGTGGATTAAGCAGTTAAATTCAACACTAGCAAAGCAAATTAAATCCATCATAGACCAAGGAGTAGCTAAAAGGACTAGAAACAAAGAATATTTTCAATACTTCGTCAAATGGATAAATAAATCAGTTGAAGACGCTACTTGGATGACAACAACAGAGATTTCAAAATATGGTATGAAGATGGAGGAACTCAAGATATGAATGTATTTTTCTTCCCTGGTAGTCTCATGCAGGGGAATCTCATATTTATTTTTTATGTAATTATTTAATTGAAGAATCTAGGATTTTATAGAATTAGTGAGTCATTTAGAATTAATTAAGAGATAGGGAAGTTAGGGTAGAATTATAAAATTGAGGAGATATCCCTCAACTTCCTTGGAATATCTAGGAGGAATTTTATTTAAGAGAGATACGAGAGATTTCTTTTGTAACAGCCCAAAATAAACATGTAATTAATAAACTAATTAACATCAAGTTGAAACTATGAATAGCACCCACTTACCTGTGGTTGAAGTTTTCTTACTGCAACAAGGTTTTTGGGGACAACTCTCCACCCAACCATAGGCTCAATTGCACAAGGACTTGCTACAATTGGCCACCCTTGAGCCCTCAATCAACGTACTACTACCAGTGACTCCTCTGTCTTAGAACACTATTCTCATAAGAGAATGAATGATAGAGTCTTGGAATGATGGAATGCTTCTCATCTTCCTCGCCATCTATTAAATAGAGAAAAAATTAGAAGGGGAACCACATGCACACACTCCATGTGTCAACATGCAACTTACTGCTCTCTTGTTTTATTCTTTTGTTTTTACCTTTTGATAGTTTTACTGATTTTTACTATTTTTCTTGTTTTATTTATTTAAAGCATGTAATTAATTTATTATTTATTTATTTATTATTTTATTTATTGTTTATTATTTAATATTTAATATTTAATATTTAATATTTAATATTATTTATTATTTATTATTAAGGGACATTATATCTTTACTCTAAATAAATAGCCACGTAATTGTTTGTGATGTTCATGATTTGGAGTGATTTAATTTTTATTAAAGTCTATATTGATTTATGTTCTGAGCGTTGCACCACTTTTGATTGATCTGCTTGCATATTTAGCTATAGAGGTGTCTTCTTCCATGTTCACCTTCTCCATCTCCTTCTTTGCCATCCTCTCATGGTATGATAGAGTACCCGCATCTGAAATTCACTCATGATAAGAAGACATCCATCTGTTAAACCTTTAGTCTAACATGTTGCATGACAATCCACTAACTTAGCTAGAACTAGGTGGCAGGCTGAGGGAGAGGCTCAGTGACTTAAAAATTATGCAACATAGGTAGTTATGGGTAAGGATTGAGCCTTGAGACTACATAATGCGCATTTTAGGTTGTATTAAGCAAGAAAATTACACAGTTGGGGAGCTCAGGGAGCTAGGCTGAGGGCTTGAGTATCGATTTTTCCCACTACGTAATTCTAGAAGTCAGAGGAGGCTAGATGATTGTGCAGTTTCACATTTCAAAATCTCATGGCTGAGGATTGAGCCTTGTGATTGTGCAATTCACAATATGGCTGAGAAAGAGAGGGAAGTTGCGTATTTTTTTGGGTCATACACTGAGCTTGAGCGCTATGATTATGCAATGCACAGTCATGGGAGGTAGGAAATATGCATTTTATAGTGCCAAGAGGTCGGGTTATAACCTAAGGGCTAAGACTGTGAACTGCATATTGTAGGAGGGATAAATGAGGCTAAATTGCTTGGTTATAAGCTTTTCTAAATTTGGCTAAATGTGGCATCAACGAAGTTGATTTGAACAATGATAGGAATTGACTATGATTGCACACTTAGAACACTTGATGATACAACATAGATCCTAGAAAACACGTGAACAATAAGCTTCCCTCAGTGCAGCAACTTTGCGATGACAAGTGCGATACCAAAGATACACTTTGCGACGACTGTGACGACACTTTTACGACAATGCTTAAAACTTTGGAAATGAGTGCGACAAGTGTTCAAATAGTAAGAACAAATCATTTACACAAATAAAACTCTTGAAACCACCAAAACAAGATTATATACATCGTGCAACACTTGACATGCATAAAGAAGACACTTTTATTTTCTTGCAAATGGGAGAAAAACACTTAGAGAAAACACATGCAATGAGTCTTAATGTTTGCGATGATAGTATGCAATAATAAGGTAGGCTCCAAAATTTGGATGTAGGCCAAAATTTTGGAGGGTGCTGTACCATCAACAACCCTTAGTGACACACTGGTAGAATTCAAAGTTCTCTATCTAGGTTGACTCTTTTGTCTAGGGTCTCAGTTCTTTAGGGAGAATTGGTTCATCATCCATATAACTTTGTCTTCCCCACTTACCCCACAAATAAACATGGTTCTCTTTGTGCCTTCTCAGTTAAACGAAAACATAAGATTCAGTTATATCAAAATGTTTCAAATCATAAAGGGTATTGTAGTTCGAAAGCTTTATATTTTTAGAGTATATTTTTTCATTTCTGGTGTTGCTCCACTGCTAGAAGGCCTAAACAATACCCCAATGGAGTCACTATAAGAACACAAACATTCCTCCGCTACTAGCAAGCCTGGACAATACCCTGGTGGAGTTTCTTGCTTCACCTTTCTGCACATGAAGCCTTTCTTTTCTTTCACCATTATTTATATACATTTAAATAGGATTGTGCATAGGAACTTATTCATTTTAAGGGAAGAAGAGGGATCCCAACTTATTGAGAGAAGAAGAAGTTTTTCCTTCAGAGAAGCATATAGAGACCTTTGATTTAGGTTTTCTCGTTTGAGTTTTCTCCCTTTTCCTCCTCTACTGATTGGATAAGTGTGAAAACAATGAAACATAAGGAACCGAGGTGGGCATAAGGTTTCCAGAATAGACACGGGTATCATGGTTCGACAAAAAACTCTCCTGACAAATGGATCATATTTTCTGTCAGAACATCATTGACCAAAATATATAACCAACACAAATTATTGGAGGGGCAGAGGTAAGCGAAATGATGTAGTGTCACAAAAATATTTTAAACTCAGCCACACACAAAGAAGTCAGAAACACATTCAGACAAGATGCTTATTGAAAAAATTAGAAACAAAAACAACACCAAACAAACAAACAAGCAAAAAAACAATCTAATCGACAGGGATTGAATCTTAGTGTGTTTTCCTTTGTCCTCATGGACTTTTTCCCACTTTAATACTAGGTCTCCGACAATAAATTCATTATTCCATGCAAAATTTTTGTCAAGCCACCTCTTGATACATCTCTAGGGAAAATAAAAAATTTATTTTTCTTTCTATCTTTATTCTTGCAGCTTGTGGAGGGTGTCTATCCTACTCTGAACCAATAAGCATGACTTTCCCTGGGATCATTTTTAAAGTTGAAGGGTATGAAAATATATGTTTGGGGGTAGGATGGCTTTGTTTCCATACACCAAGAAGTAAGGATACGTATTCAGAGAAGGTTTTAGCATGACTCGGTCAACCCATAAGGCATTCACCAAAGCAGAGTGGGAGTTTGTCTGTTCAGAGAAAACAATCTTCTTGATAATTCAGATAAGGTTCTTATTCATGGACTCAACAAGACCATTTCCTTGTGGATAATAATTTGTTGAATTTTTCAATACAGTTCCATTTTCGAATGAAAAATCATATAATATAAATGATGAAAATTAAGTTGCATTTTCAAAAACAAGTGAAATCAAAATGCTGAACTGGAAATTATATTCTTCTTAAGGAAATTGATGACTTCCTGATCATTCACTTGCTTGAGTGGAACTTCTTTTACCCACCATGTGAAGTAGTATGTGGTAGTGAGAATGTAGTGATTTTCTTTGATGAGTGCAAAAGGTTTTACCAATAACATCTAGGCCCCATTATTGAAATGGTTCTTCCACAACGATAGGCTACAACAGGGTGTCTAAATTCTTTCCTCTACTAACACATTTCTGACATGACGGACACTTGCGAGCATATGCATGAGCATATTTGAATAATGTGATCTAATAAAAACCAACCTCCATAACCTTTTGTGCCATTTTGTCACCCACAAAGTGTCTCTTGACTGGTCCTTTGTGGAGATCGCATAATACTTTATCTAAATCATGTGCTTCTAAGCATCTGAGCAATACTCCATTATGACACTTTCTGAAAATTACTACATGCACCAACTGGAATGATAATGCATTTAATCTAACTTCTCTCTTTTTTCATGTGGATAAGTGAGAGGGAAAACTGTCACGCTTAAGATACTGGTGCACATCTATGTACCAAGATGTTAGAAATAGAAGTGGGGGAGGCTCACACAACATTATACATTTCGATTTCTTGCTCCCAACTGACTGGATCATCTTCCTTTTCATCCATTGCTTCTTTTGCTATCCGACATAGATCATGGCCATTGATGTTGTAAACTTGTTTGAATTCTAAGACATACTCTTGTAAACTAGTCATTTGATTCGCTCTTATCTCACCCAACTCTTGTTGGACAAACAATGATCTGATTGCTCTGTGTGGAACAAAGATAATGCATTGATTCTTCAAGAGATAGGGTTGGAAGTAATTCATCACCTTATAGACTGCATATTCCTGTCTATCAATGGTGGTATAGTTAAGATCGAGTCCTTGTAGGCTTTCACCCATAAACAATATTGGTTGCTCATTGTTTTGATCATATTTCTATGTAAGCACAGTGACAAGAGAAGTATTAGAAGCGAAGTTGTAGAGAATAAAATATTTATTAAAATAGGGGTTGTACAAGGCTGGTGCTTCTACAATCACTTTCTTGAGACAGGAAAACTCATCGTTTTTCCTTTTGTCCCACTTTTATATTGCATCTTTCTTTACCATCTCCTACATGGATTTGACAATTGAGCTTAATTAGAGATGAATTTGTGGAGAAAGTAGATCTTACCCAAGAAGGACTGCAAAGATTTCTTATTCACTAGGAAGGCAATCTGGGTAATAGATTTTACCCTTTCTATGTCTACCTTAATCCCATTTTTTTTGATAATGTGGTCCAAGAGATTACCCTTGGATACTGCAAAAATGATCTTCTTGGTATTAATTGATATCCCGTACTTTCAACATCGCACAAATATTTTCTTCATGTGGTGTAGGTAGTCAAATCTCTTCTTTGAAAAAATTGTGACATCATCAAGATACACTACTATGCTTTGTTTGATTAGTTTGTGAAATTGCATGTTGAAATGTTGCACTAGCATTAACTATCCCAAAAGGCATTCTTCTGAATGTGAGTGTGCCCCTCTTAGTTCAAAATGTAATTTCTAGTCTCTCAGGCTCTTAGACTAGAACCTCGTTATAGCCTGAATAACCATCAAGAAAACAAAACATCTCTGACCCTGATAATGTCTGTAGTACATGTTCCATAATGGCACATGGTAGTTATCTTTGTTCGAGGCATAGTTCAAGTTTTGAAATTCAACACAGAAGTGGATTTCCCTAGACATATTTCTTACTAGGACTAGGTTAGATACCCAAGTTGAATGTCACACTTTTAATATGATCCAAGCATCCAACAACTTTCTCAACTCATTTTGAACCAGGTGTTATACAAAATCTACTACTATGAACAGAAGTATCTTCCCTAGGCCTGGTGGAATGACATAAAACAATAGAAAGACAAAAGGACTAATGTTTTATTTAAAGTAAATAAATAATGGGATGAAGCGTACCTAGAATCTGTCCTATAATTTTCTCCTTTCTTGGCTTTAATGCTCTAATCCTAGCTTTGGTCACTATAATTAGAACCTACATAGTCCGATAACACAAGCCAACGATCCATGGAATCTATGCAACATCATATAATAACTTTATTCGATAGATCAACATGGTATTGAAATATGTCAAACCATAACATCGTATATAGGAAAACAAAGAAATATTTGCGTTAATAGGAATGGTGTGAGTTAGAACCAAAAAATAGGTGTTGATCTTGTAGAAGAGCTCCTCCAAGTTGACTTGTCCTTTCCTTGTCACAAAGTGCACCCCTAATCACCCTAATGCATGGAAATATATCTCTCACAATAGTGGCATAAGGTGTAGAATCACTCTCCAAAATCCAACCCCTTGCCTATGGATGACAATGAACATATAGGTGAAGGAGGTAGTTCATGAATTCTTATCCTTTCACCAATATGGTATTAGTATCCAATCTTGATGGGAGGATAAGCTTGAGGGATAAGCGATGAAATATCCAAGGGAGGATATGATAGGATTCGAGAATTTCATAGAGTTATATGGTTATAACAGATCCTGGAAGCTTCTAGAAGAGGAAGCTTCGGGATTCTCTCTCTTTCTCCTGAATTTCTAGATTCAACGCACCTCAAACATTGAGAAACCTACTAGTGATCAATGCAGATGTAGAGTAGGGAAGCCTGGTAGTCAATGCTTGTCAGTAAGAGACTTGGGTGCATTGGTCCTTAAAATGATTGAAATAAGGTGTTTTCAAGTAGAAACTCAGGGATTGTAGTGAGTCATGCTTAGGGATTTGTAAAAGGATGATGAAAAAGGGGTCAAAGGATGCTGATTGATCGAGTGGAAGAACTATTGACCATATGTGACAAAATGGCCTATAACATCAGGGGCTCAAGCATCAGATGCGCCTTTCGCAACTTTTGTTGAAAGGGCTTGACCCCTTTCTTCATCAGGATAACATGCTAGATTATTTGCATGTCGTAAGTTTTGAACTCATCATATGTTCACGTGAACACATATTAGTACTGGTTGAATAAGTGGATGAAGGCTTGTTTCTCTTATGGTGTGCAACAAGTACCGATATTGACAAACTTCAGAGATTCTTTGTATGTTCTAAGATTTATATATTCATGCAACAACATTGAACTGTGGGGTTTTTTATTGATTGGTCCTCTAAAGATATTCTGCAAGTCATACATATTTTATGAGGATACCACACCTTTCAACATATGGTTCTCTTTGTTTGTGCGAGCTGCATCTTGCAACGATCTTTCGTGCTCACCTTCATCGATAGTTGCATCTTTTAATACATCAACGTTTGCCATAAAGTGTAGTATCCGTTGGTCATCATTAAAAACGTGTAAGTTAGTGATATTATTACGGACATATGATTTGTATAGAATTTCAACAAACAAGTTGTCCCTAAGTAGTGACAACCTAGGAGCAACATTTACTAATGCATCCACAATTCCGTTGCACATTCTAGGAAAAAATATGAAATTGAAATCTTGGAAATGAGAAATCAAGCGCCACACCTCTTGTTGATAACCCTTCAAATGAGGTGAAACATAGTGTATAGTATTATCTACCTATTGTATGATGATTTTAGAGTCACCTTTGAGAACCCAAACATTGAGGTCAATGGCCTTTTGTAAGCCCAATGAGTGCTTCATATTCTTCTATGTTATTCATGCACTCAAATTCCAAGCGACTTGAGATCAGTTGTTTTCTCTGTCATGGGTCTACTAAAAAAAACCATCTCTAGAGCCCTCTTGTGCCTTGGAACTCTCAAAATACAAAGTCCAAACATCATATCTACAAGAACTATGCCCTACACTAGTACTACTATGTACTGTACAATTGTCATTTCCGCTAGTTGGATTAGGAAGGAGTTCCAATTATGTGTTTGGTGGGACTGGGGAAGGGTGAGCAAGGTATCACCCCAGTTCTGTCTCCAAGAAGAAATTATCAAATATGATATCTGCGAAAGAAACTAGTTCATTTTTTCCTTCAAAGGGTGTGATAGTATTCTTCATGTAAGGTTTTGAGTTCACCTGGATTTGGTTATTTCTACCCTTGTACAGAATCCATAAATGTGACTAGTTGGTAGCAAAATTCCCTTGTAATTTTCTGGACTATTTTCTACTTAACAATACACCATATGCTTCTAAAATGTCCATAATTGCTATATTTATACATTGGTGAACTTTTTGATCATATGATAGGTGAATAAGCACATTTCTGAGCTCATGGATGGTGTGGACAAGGGACGTATCTAGTTGAATGATTTGTGCATCTTTTTTGTCCCATTTTGCATTGATTTTCTTAGCTATAGATAGAGGCATTACATTCAACGATGCACTAGAAACAACTAAGCAATTATGTAAATTGTACTTAAAAATTTCAAACATTAACAAAAACGGAGGGCAGAGTGTGTTAGCTTGTAATGTTAATGCATTAACTACTAATTCTAGGGAACCAAAAGACTTACCAGATCTCTTATGTGAGGAAGCGTTGTTACCTGACGTAGGATGTTCAAGAGTGTGGATGAGCAGTTCCTGTTGGCTTGTGATCATTGTATGTTCAAAGAGTGAAATTTTAGCATATATTTTCTTCATGTATTCGACTATATTATAATCAAGTGCATAGGGGACCGCCAAAATGTTTGAAGGAGTAACTTGATCTAATACTTTGGAAGTAATGGACATGCTTTTACCATTGGTAGAAGTAATCTTCATTGTAGTAGTGTATTCAGACTTGCTCTAAGTGTTTTTCTTTGAGTTAACAGGTGGTATGATCTTTCTTAACAAATGTTATTTCAATTTCTACCTTATCAACTCTAATTCGGAAACTAGACCTTGGCTTCTCAAGTTATATCGACCATTCTGCTCTTGAGTTGGGTCCTTATTGAGTGGCTGCTTTTTAGCAATTTTCATTTTAGCTGCGTATACACAGCTAAGTGTATTTACTTTGTGCCCAATGCTCACAATTTTTTCGCTTGTATTATTTTCTTCCTTTTCTTCGCATGTTTATTCTACTCATCTAAAAGTATTGTGTCAATTAAATGCACAAATAGAGCATTCATGTTGTTGTTCCATTGCGGGCATGTTTTTTCTGAGTGATATTATTGATGAAACGAACAATATTGATCCATGTCCATGCTCCCAACGTTCAACATGGCATTTAAGCCTTGCACAGACTTGGCTGGATGATTGTTTCTTCTTCTGCAGTTTGCAACCCTTCTAAGAAAGTTGAATTTAGGAGGCTTGTTGTTTACGGTGGTCTCTCTTGACCTATGTTTTAATTTTTCCAACTCATTGGATAGAGACTTGATGGTGTGGGTCAAGCTCTCAATATCGGTAGCTTCCTTTTCTTTTGCCTTAATTGAGGAAGCCTGAGTCCTATTCCCCATGTATTTGGAGTCCTTTGATGATTCATCATCAATGATGACTCCAATCACATGCAAGTCCTTTTCAACTATGATTGATGCTTCATAATTTTCTGCAAGAGTCACTTTTGCAGTTTTGTTCACGAACTATGCGATGATTATTGATAAGGCAGAAGTATAATAATCAATGGTGATGGATTCATGAGGTTTCATATCTATAATAAATATTCTTAATATAAGGTTAAACCTATTATTGAAACCTTTAACTTTTTCTTTATGCTCCATCTTCAAATTTCCCAGTTGATTCAATAATATGGTAGGGGTTTTGTCATTGGATTATTTTTTAAGAAACAAATTCTTAAACCCCTTCTAATTCTGGATTAAGTTCGGAAGGATACTATGATACCATACAACTATTCTGCCATCGCAGGTACATGGAAAATCTATATGCAACATGCATAATGCCCCTCAAGCATTTGCAGATGCAGGTAGAAGTTGTCTAAGCAGTCCTCTGCCTTCACTACTTTATCAAGGTCATACTTTGTTAACATATTTTTTAGGTGCCTCGAAATCTTGTGTAAAACACCTCGTACAGAAAGTGAGCCCTCATTCATCCAATCCAAATATTGGTCTACCATATCTTTGTCTTTATTCTCCTCCTCTTCATCAGAATCTGATGGATCATCCTCTTCTTCTCGAGAATTTGATTGATGTTTTTCTTATTCTTCTTCTTCACCACCTAATCCACAAAAAGTATCATCTAATAATACAACATTTTTTGCATCACCTTTGTTAAAAGATGGAGGCTTCTCTGGTTTCTCTATGCTTTATGCAGTCTCTGATATCTCTTTAAGGGCGGCAAGAACCAGATCTTTTACTATCGAAACCACTATACCAGTAGGAGTGGTTGCATTCTTCTTTGGAAAATAAGGTAGATTGTGTACTTCAAGAATCATTCCAATAGTATTTTCAAACTACGGGTTATAAGCTAGATGGACCAGATGTTCTCGTAAGAGATTTCATAGGTTTGTCGAAGACCGAGCTTAGACAATCTGCCAACTTTAGGAATATGAGAAGAGGAGGTGCTAGGAATATTGTTGCCTTGATTGGAGGAAGTATGATGAGGGTGGGTGAGGTTATCATCCATAAAAATCTACCAACTCCCTCTTAAGTTGTACATTGTTTGCACACTTTGATTCACTTTCCCTTTAAAGTAGCTATGATACCATGTTGGTTTTCCATGATACTTGAGTCTAGGATAGAATCTTAAATCACTAGCACTACCAATCCAAGTATCACAACAAGAATACTTTGCACAATGGAATAATATACAATAGTAAATCTACTAGTGCACAAAATATATAAAACCTATTACAAATTTAAGAAACAACCAAACTTCGTTATATTTATCCAAATGATAATACAACAGTTTAGTTCTCTTCTACCATTGATAATGACCCTCATACATACATTAGTACAGGAATAAAAGAAAAATATATGATGACAATCTCCTTGATATAGAGGCCAATCATATATTCTTTGTTATATTTTAAACATATTGTGGGTACTTTGCTTCCATTCTGCAACACTGCCTCTATCAATGCTCCAACTCCTTTAGGTCACTAAACTAGGCTATCCAATATGTCCTCTAGCTGCTCATTACTCTATCAATGATCCAAATCATAGGGTCTTCATGCTCACTAACTTCTCCTTTGTCCTTCAAGGCCACAATACTTTGAGTCTTCTTGCCCATTGTTTCTCCTTAATTACTTAGGGACTTCTTCCCACTATTTCCTTCCTACATTATTTGAATGAAGACAAATATAGGGAAGGAGGGTTGTCACCAATCAATGTCAAATTTCGCTTCTCCAACAATGAACTTGGGTTGTTCACAATCTACTCTTAGTTGCTAGAACTTGAGCTTCAAGGTGATACTCTAGGCCACACTTGGTCCACTCTCACGCTACACTCCAACATTCCTCAAGCGTCCAATACCAAACCAACAACCCATCCAATCTAATCCAAACTAGCACCCAGCATCTATAAAAAATTCAACTACAAAATATCATATAGATACCTTTATGCTCGCTGTTTTTGGGTTTGCTCCTTATGTTGTTGGTTTTGGCCTAGTTAGAGCTAATTACTAGTCAACTTCATCCCTAACCCTTTACTCAAACACCCTCCTAATAGATATGACTCTTCTCCCTTGGCTAGATACTCCTATATGTTGGTTCTAAGGACACTTACTAGCCCTATTCATACCTCATTATTGCCCTCAAAATGAGGCACAATGTTGTGGCTTCCCTCCTCCAACTATTCACAAGTTCGACCCAGAAATAGAGAGAAACCAACCATAAAACCATGCCCAAGTAGTCCACAAACCACCCTATCCTATTCGGCCCTACTACAAGATCAGCTTGGTATCCAAACAGTCTTGGAAAGCGCACCATAACTTGTCCTCTCCTCCTTCGCTTGGCTTTCTCCTAATCTGCATCTAAACAAAGCTCTTCTTCTTATACACATTGCTTTTGTGATTCTCTCTTGGATGTATGTTTAAACCTCCGACATTTCCCTTCAATTATACTTTTCTCAAGGGCTTCAACGACTACCCTTGTGGGTTTTTCCAACCTATCATAGTAACCCTATCGATCCTAATCATTACATGTACAAACTCAGCAGTCACACATAAAAATTAGTATCTCCACTTGTTGAGTTATGATTTGTGTGATTTTCATTGTCCCTCTCTCTTTTAAGGGTCCTCTAACACCTCCATGTGTCGAATCACCCAACCTCCTCAAGCTTTCACACCCACCAGCTTGGGTGAAAACACCACACCTTAGGTTCCAAGCCCACAATGTACTTTTGTGGCAGTCCATCCTCCATACCTTGAACTCTAGGGCTTGTAGTACCTCCCAAGCTACCAAATCTAAACAGCCCAAATTTTGATAATAAC
Organism: Pinus taeda; assembly: GCA_000404065.3. Lineage (NCBI taxonomy): Eukaryota > Viridiplantae > Streptophyta > Pinopsida > Pinales > Pinaceae > Pinus > Pinus taeda. Next base: position 30,475 of record APFE030344442.1, on the reverse strand, counting down.
TCCATTGTGGTGTTCTCAGTGCTGGAAATTTGTCAACCAAGGGGGGTCTCCCTGATGTGAAGTACCAATTAAATCTCATACCGTTTGGAATAGGAGCCCCAACCGAGATATCAACTTCGCTTCCATGTATTCTTATATGTTTTCCTTGGTTACAAAGTTCATCGCAAGAGAGCTATGCATAGGTAATATCGGATCAACAAGTGAGTATTCCTAGTGAGTGTTTGGTTCTATGTGTGTCAAGATTATTCTACTATCAAGGGAAAGGAAAGTGAACCTCTAGGAGAGAGGTAATAGCACAATGCTAGTAGAGAGACACACACACAAAGAAAATATGTTTCTAACATCCAACAGAATAGTCCACAAAGATGCGACAGCGATTTCAATCATTATAAACAAGAAGGATTTGTCTAACATCTAGCAAAATAGTCCATGAGGATGCAACAATTATAGAAACCACTACAACACATTCTGAACATGATAAATACTAAAATAACCGAAATATTTCAACTATTTTAGCACAGATCAAAGAAAATATGAGTTACAAACATCCATAGAATATCCTTATAGATATTCACAATCCATACAGGAAGAACATGCTAGTCATAGCGCTTTTGATATTAAGTAAAATTCACAAGACACATGTATACAACGAACACAACTAGCCCCAATAGTGGAGCACTAAAGGCACTCCTTTCTCCCCAAAAGAACTAGCTTGTCTCTCTAATTCCTTGTGGGAGGAGCCAAGGTGAAAAGTCTTCAACTCATACAATGAGGGTGTATATATATAACAAATGGGGTGATGCTTCACGTTCCTTCTAACACTTTGACTACCCTCATGAATGTTTGAATTCCTATGACTTTTCGACTTTACATGACTCTTCATCTTTTTTACATCCTTTGGACTTACACTTTGCAACACATTGTTGTATAAGAAATTACATAGTCCACAATAACAATGTGGCATATGACAACTCATGACATGACATGACAATGTCGACATGGACTACTTGATGATATGGCAATGTCAACCCACTTTTTTTGTTGCTTACTACATGTCCTCTTAAGGATGCTCTTCTATCCACCTCCTTATGGCTTAGAGGTAAGGAGTCTTCAATGATATCAATTCTTTAGCTATGGTCACAAACTAGTGTCCCTTTGTTTTCTCTTGATTGATCATCTTGCATAATCAACTACAAAGATGTAATTTAGCATTTTTCCCTTCTCCATATCCTTCTTCATCATCCTGTCATGGTATGATAAAGTACATGCATCTTCAATTCACTCATTATGTGATGACATCGGTCTTTTAAACCTGTAGTATAAGATGGTACATGTTGATCCACTGACTGAGCTAGAACTAGGTTGAAGGTTGAGGCAGAGGCTCAGTGACTATGCAATTGTGCAGATACATTCACTGAGTTGGAACTAGGTGGAAGTCTGAGGGAGAGGCTAAGTGACTGTGCAATTGTGCAACTCAGGTATCCAAGGATGAACCTTGAACCTCGTTACTATGAAATGCATAGTTTAAGCTGGACTGGGTAGGAAGATTGCACATTTTTTGGACTCAATGAGCTAGGTTGAGGGGGTTTTCACTGTTTCAGCCAACTGTGTAGTTATGGGAGGTAGAGCAAACCTAGTGAGTGTGCAGTTGTGCAGCTCAGGAGATCAAGGGTTGGGCTTTAAATTAGAGACTACACAATGGATAGTTGTGGCCATGTTGGAGGGATTTATTACGCAATTTCGGGGGCCAAGATCTGGGCTTGAGCACTGGAAGTGCATAGTGCATAGTCCTAGGAGGCAGGAATTATGCATTGCCATCTTCAAGGGTTAGGGTTGCAGATTGAGGGATGGAAATATGCATTGTGTAGTGACAAGGGGTAGGGCTGCAACTTGAGGGTGGAATTGCGTAATGTGCAGTTGAGGAAGGTCAGATAAGGTTAAGTTACTAGAAAGATTTCAGAATTTGGTTGTGTGTGGGATCAATGAGTGGATGTTAACAGTGATATGACTTGACAATGATCATACACTTAGAACTCTTGAAGACAAGAAAATGTAGATCATCCAGGACATATCAATAATACTATTCCCTTAGTGTGACAACTTTGTGATGACTTATGACAAGTGCAACACCAAAGATACACTTTGCGACGATCGTGACGACACTTATGCGACAATGCTTAAAAATTTTGGAATGAATGCGACAAATGTTTACATGTTTAGATCAACTCATTCACACAAAGATAACCCCTTGAAACTACCAAAACAAGCTTATACATATTATGCGAGAGCTAACATGTGAGAAGACAACAATTTGCCTTTCTTGCAAAAGGGACTAAAACACTTAGAGGAAACACATGGAATGGATATCAATGTTTGCATTGAAATATAGAAGACCAAGGTAGGCTCCAAAATTTGGTGCAGGCCAAAATTTTGGAGGGTGTTGTAACAACTACAACAATTGGATTCTATATCCAATACTTTTCTATCAAATATTCCTAGACATCATCATGATCTATGAGAAAGGAATTATGGCTCTTGGAAGTGAATTGGTACCTTATTTCTCCTCCAACTTGTTCCAAATCTAACTTTCTCATTCTAGATCTGATTTACACTTACAATATCTTGTGAGAAATAATTTTATAATCTATTTCATTTAAGTTGCAATGACTATGCGTACCATTAGTACACATAGTTCTCCTCAAGTTTAAAAATCTAAATGCATTGTTTAGGGCCTCAAAATTTCCCTCGAAATATATATATATGCCATACTAGATTTGCTATTGTGGCATGCTAATGTGGCCCTCGTGTCACACTTGATTCCACATGGAACCATCACTTCACCTTCACTTCCCTCCCGCCTACACTTTCACTATTAGGTCCTCCTATATCTCCCTCTATTTTTCTTATTTATTTCCTCTTTCTTTCTTTTTCTACTCTTCCTTTATTTCCTTTTTCTTTTTCTATGATAATATATATGCCATACTAGAATTAGTATTGTGGCATGCTAATGTGACCCTCGTGTGGCATTTGATTCCACATGACACCTTCACTTCACCTTCACTTCCCTCCTACCTAAACTTTCACTATTAGGTCCTCTATATCTCTCCTCTATTTTTCTTGTTTATTTCCTCTTTCTTTCTTGTCTTCTACTCTTCCTTTATTTCTTTTTCTTTCTCTTTATATTTCCACAACTCCACTCATCTATTTGGAATTTTTTTTACTCTACTACCACATGGAAAATATTCATTTACTATCGGGATGGGCAGGTCCCATCCCTCAATTATGTTTTCATCGAGATGCAAGATGCACCCTTGTAAATCAACATTAGAGATCTTCCACACTAGATCTACAAGGAAGTCTACATCGTATTAGATGTGCAAAAGTTAACTTTTCTTGACCAATGATACCATGGTTTTAACCCAAGCCACTTTTCTCCACATGTCATGCTATGATAGACCACACAAGTTTTATGAATGTTTTGAAACGACTTTCATAAAGCTCTGGTACTGCCTATGTGGTACCATGAATCTCCATTGTGACATCCTTTCCACATTAGCGCATGCACCTCGTCATGGCACATGCAGACCACCCACAAGCCTACAGCCACAGCCCTGCCATCATGGCCCCACCACCGTAGCATGTCAATGTTACCACCCATGTGGTATCCATGCTCTCAATCATATCAATATGTGGGAAAAAAATCCAAATTTTCATAAATTCGTATATTTAAGAAAGGAATTTTCCAACTATTGATGTACCCTAGCTTAGCGTCTACATGAATTTCCACCTTGTTCTTTAGTCCATAAATCATAAGTGTTGCAATTGCATCTCTAATACTAATATGTGATGTATCGCCATGCTCAAGTACCCTCAAAAATATTTTCATGGTAAAATGAGATCTTTGAGACCACTTTTTAACAAAAGAAAAGGAAAAAAAGGCATGCATGCTATGAATAGACTCATCGAATGCCAAGAAACACAAAATTAACTATGTAGTGAAATTACTCATAATCATACAAAGCATACAAAAGATAGATAAATATCCCAAATAAGCACATCTGAAATATACATACACAAGAACACCTAAAGCACTTATCTTTTAATGAAAGATTCACTAACTCACTACAGACATCAAATGTTCTTTCCAACCATATGCTCTATTGGACATTGTCTCTCTACAACAAGCCACCCCCGAGTTGAGGTTATGATTCCATAAGGATGGGTGTATAGGCCAACTTTATCACTCACAAAAAATTATCTCACGAGATTTCTCTACTAACATAATTACATAGCAATCATAGCTTCACAATTACTCAATCAATCACATGAAAATCTCAATTCCTAACTCTCTTTCCCTAGAAGCTTGCACAACCTAAGGAAAGGAATCCCTTTCTCTACAATGTAGTCCCTTAGGTTATTCCATGTACTCTAGGTTTATGGTGTAATTACTCAAGAAATCTTAATGCTATAAGCTCCAAAAATTCTCAACAATGGACATAGAGTCACTAGTAATGCCAATGCATACCAATAATCAATCATCTTCTCGAGTAATAATAATAAATATTCACACATAACTGAAACAATCACTCTCAACAATAAAATTATTCTTTTCTCGAAGAAGAAAAGACACCCAATAGTGAATGAGAATAATGAATAAGGAACCCCAAACCACCGAAAAGATAAGGTTAAATATGAATGCTCAAAATGACACATGGTTTCTTGAAAAAACTCACAGACCCACCTTTTTCTATATTAATCAAAATATAGATATAATAAACTATAATAAAAGTTTTTCTCTCTAACTACCCTCTTCTCGTGATATCACAACCCCATACTCTTGTTCTTATTTATATTCATAATATCCCAAATTATATACATAACTAGGCTCTTCACGCTTTCATATGTGCAAATATATGTTATTAGATTGAAAACCGAAACCTAGAATATTATAAAAAAATCGCATCCCAATAGCCTTAAAATTTCAAACCTAAATCACTGTACAAAACAAAACCTTTTAAAAACCAATAATAGATAATAATAAAAAAAATTCCTCATTACAAATTAATTTATGATTCATAAAACAATAAAAAAAAATTGAAGAAATATCGTTGAAAGCCAATATTGATTCACATTCACACATTAATCCAATACAAATGCAATGAATTCAACCTCATGCAGTGATAGGATTTGATTTGATGGTACAAATTATTAAAAAAAAAAGCATCTACTTTTCAGCCTGATAGGATTGAATTGAAAGATTGCCACTCAAACTGATAGGATTGAATTGATTTGATTTTACAAACTCAAGAACGTTGAAAATTTAAAAACGAACTTTTTTATAAATATTATACTTTTTCAAAATCCATTAGTTTCATTAAAATCACTCTTAATATAATATAAATAATGAAGGTGGAAAGTGGAAAACCAGAGACTTCGAGATTTTTTAAACCAAGTTGATCTCATGAAATCAGATTCCGAACGAGTCGCTTTATATATATATAGATATATATGCACGTGACTTTTTGGATTCATGACAATTCTTCATGTGCTGTGATTCAAATATAACTCTCATGGGGATGTAATCTTATTCCATGCATTGAGTCTTGAATGTAAAAATGGAATATTGGTGGTTTATTTATAACAAAAAAATTATAAAATATTTTATATAATTGCTAATTTTTTTTTGAGTAAATTGGGAGTATTTTATCTTTGTATTAATTATTTTAATTTATGTAAATCAAATCTATGACCACCCTTGAATCATCTAGAATCGGATAGTTCCGAGGAGATCAATGAGATATGGGTTGACCATGACGCATTATTGAGCTAGGAACGCATGCATTACCTGTTGTCACCTAGTTCACATTACATGGATATCTATATTTTCTCTTCTCAATTTCTGTAAGAAGAGGCCAAATCTAGGGGATGAGAATGAATCAAGAGTCCAAGAATCTTCAAGATGGTGAAACTAAGAAAGCACTTTTGGTTAGTAAGGAAATTATTATAAGAAAATACCATTTAACAAAGGTTTTTACATAATTAAAAAAATATATATTTCTTATTTTTTTTATAACAAATTTTGTTAAGAGAGGTGAGTGGTTGGAGGATGTTTTTTTGTTAGTGTAAAAAAGTCATTATAGCACACTAATGTTTTTAACATTAACAAAGCCTATTGCCCTTGGCTACAAGCACATTGGACCAACAACATGCCAAGAAGATATAAATGATTCACTTTGATCAAGAGACACTAGTGCTCGACATTGGTCTAGGTGCAACAATGCTTCTCTATAGATGCATGACAAAGTATCGACAATGCCATAATACATTGATGCTCCTCTTTCATCCTAGCACACAAGTTCCCCACATTGGTTTAGGACCATTGTTGCTCCATTACCCATTTTCAATAGAGTGTCATATCCCAAAAAAACATTAATGCTTCACTTCTATATTAACTAATCAATGCTCCATTGTGATATGGGTGCACTATTGCTTCAATAAGGTGTGGATGCACCAATGTTCTTAATACACCAAACAATAATTCAAATTCGTTTTAACTTATCATAAGAGGTTAGAAAAACTAAAGAGGATTCTTAAAGGGAAGAAAAATAGAGGGTTTGTTTCATATCTTCATTTCACATACTTTTACAAGAAGAAAAAGAGGAGGTGGTTTTACAGGAGAATGAAATACACATAACAATGAAGGAAAGGGAAGAAAAATATTATTACAATAAAGTAACTCATTTTCCCCTCTTCAATATTTTAATTCTTCACATTATTTTTTTCACTTTTATTATTTTCCATTTCTTATTATTGTTCCCAATTTCTTGACTAGTTTTGCTAAGTTTCCTTTTGTTTAACAATTTTCCCTTTATTTTAGAAGTTAATGGTAAGTCTATTTTAGGTTTGTATATCAACATATATGGCTCAAAAATAATGCGCATGTTCGACAAAGAAAAGGGTGCACTTTTTGTACAACATGGGTGTGTATCGATTAGGGTTTTCACCTCCATTTCTTCGCAGTTTTATGAGGTTTCTCTATATGGAATAATGTTTTTCTCCAGTAATCTTAGAGAATCAGTGCTCCTCTTTAGTATGTGAACACCAATGATCCTCTTTAAGTCTTGATTGCACTAATGCTCCTAAGTGTGGGTGCACTAGTGCTCTTCTTTATGTATGTGTGCACCAATGCTCCTAATACCTTGAAGCACTAAATAAGAAATTGTATTCTATAAGGTGTGAGAACACCAATCACTAGGTAGCTTCTTTATGTATGCATGCATCGGTGCTCCTAATAGCTTGAAGCACTAAATAATATATTATAGTTTTTAAAATTATTAAAATATGTGGGAAAAGAATAATTATGACTCTTAACAAAACTTTAAACTCAATATTTGTTTCCACAAGAGAATGCAATACAAATAGTCATGAATTCAACGAAATATAAAGATTATTTCTATCAAGAAATCCCCCTTTTCCCTCTTAGTTATTGCATTTTTTACCATATTAGTTTTTCTCTATTATTTTCCACCTCACTATTGTTCCTAATTTCTTAGCTAATTTTATCTTTCTTTATGTCAGTTTAGCCTCTATTTTTCATGTTAATGGTGGATTTATTTACATCGACATATATGGCTAGCAAATGAAGAGAAAATTCAACAAAAATAGGGGTATAGTTTTTGGTGGTATGGTTGTGTATCTACAATACCGATTTTATTTATGCTATTCTCCTTTTCTCAATATTGTTCCTTATTTATTAACTAATTTTGATAGTTTTTTAAAATTGGTTTGAAGATTTTTGTTTTATTTGTAGGTTAATATTGGATTTGTTTTAGGGTTTTACATCAAAACATATAGCTAAAAAATGAGGGGCAAGCTCAAAAGACAAAGCAAAATAATTCTTTGTAGAATGGGTACATGTCCAAAGGAGTTTTCACCTTTCATTCTTTGCAAGTTCATGAATTTCTATGATCAATATTTTGTTCTTGTTATTTTTCTTTGAGAACCAATGCTGCCCTTTTCTCTAGGCACACCAATGTTCCATTTTTTTTCTTTGAGCATTCAAATCACTAGTTCTCTTCTTTGGTCTGATAATGTTGATTTCCACTCTAGACATATTATTTCTAGTGAATTTGTGGTTTTGGAAATTTTTCATCAAACATTTTTCATGTAACCACTTAATTGTTTTGTAATTACAATCATCCAATCATTAAGTGGTTTGAGTAGTTTAACTCTCACTGTGGGTACGTATTGGTGATTTCACTAATACATTACTATATTGTAATGCAATACAAGTTATAGTATATTTTTTCAATATTATAATTTTATTTATTTCTAATGAATTCTTCCATATGCTTCTATCTATATTATTATTTCAATTAATCAAAATTATAATTTTCATTAACATTCTACAAGGATTTTCATTTTTCTTTGTTACAACTTAGAGATTTATTAAAGAAAAAGGTGAGAACTAATACTTGAAATATTCAAAACAAAAGTTATGTTGTCAATACATTTTAATAAACATGTATTTATTAAATTTAATTAATCAATATTATGAATTCATAAGAATTAGTAAATACAAAAAGAGTATTTGTAAAAATGGAAAAATATCAATGAATTAGTAAGTATAACTATTTCCTTTTGATAATAAACTAATAATTTATTTATTATCTTCTATACCAGTGTTATGTTATATTTCACTATTGGAACACTAGTGTTACTCTTTGATCTTGATATTGATGCTTCACATTTGTGTGGGTGCACCAATACTTCTCTTTTAAGTATGGGTGCAACAATTATACTATATGCTATGGTCACATTAGTAGTCCTATTTTAGGTATAAGTGCATTGGTGCTCCACTTTGTCCTTGGAGCACTAGTGCTCAAAAATGGATATGGAGCATCAATGCTCCTATGTTTTGAGAGAAAAGATAATTTTTACTATATAACATGCATTGATGCATATTAAATATTGTCATATAAGTGCCTTCCAATGTTTTAAGAACACTTTAATTATAATAATAATAAAAAAATTATCCAATTGCTTAGATTTTTTAGTTATAGCAAACATTTGTTAACGGATCTATTAAGATTTCTACAATAATGGAGGAGTTACTACAACAAATTTGATAACTTTTTCCAATTGCATAACACTAAATACCTCCATAAAATAATTTACCATGTAATGTCTTGTCGTCGCTACTACAACACCCTCCAAAATTTTGGCCTACATCCAAATTTTGGAGCCTACCTTGATTTTTTATATTGTTGTCGTAAACAATGAGAGTCATTGCATGTGTTTTCTCTAAGTGTTTTGCTCCCATTTGCAAGAAAATCAAAGAGTCGTCATTTTGCAATGCAAGTATCACATGAAGTATATAAGACTGTTTTGCTGGTTTCAAGAGGTAATCGTTTTTTAAATGAGTTGTTCTTACTATTTAAACATTCGTCACACTCATTTCCAAAGTTTTAACCACTATCCCACAAGTGTTGTCACAAAGTTTTTGCACTGAGGCAAAGTTTCTTTTTATGTGTTCTGGATGATCTATGTTGTTTTTCCAAGTGTTCTAAGTGCGTGATCACAGTCATGTCTTAAGATTATTCACGTTAGCTTCACCGATCTTAGACTTGTCCAAATTCAGAAAAACGTTCAACCAAGCAACCTAGCCATAAGTGGGAAAAATCAGTGCTCAAGCCCTCAACCTATCTCCCTTAGCTCCCCAACTATGTAACTTTCTTACTCATTCCAACCTGAAATTTGCATTGCATAGTCTCAAGGCTCAAGATGTTAAACACGCACGGGGAGCGAGAGAAATATGAAAGATAAAACATGCAAATAAAATTTTTATTAACTATAGATTTACATTTATAGTACATTATGTGACTCTTGGGTTTCACATCCCAAGGTGTCTTGGACTCCTTTTGTCCATTCAGCTTCCACACTAACCCATTGAGGATTAGGTGTCCAACATTCCCCTCTTAATCCGAAGGGTTATGTATGAGTCCAAGAAGAGAGCTGTAATACAAAATGTGCAAATATGCATGGCAGCACTAGGCTGAATGTGCTCTCTGAAATGTTGGTATAAAGAGTGGTGGTTTAAGGATGATCACCAACACTGGAATGCTTAGTGCAGTTCCCGGAACTCTTCCAAAACTAGCAAGAAGCTGAAGTCTTCTGCTAGAGGAAGTGCTCCTATTGTTTTAAAGAGGGAAACCTTCAACCATAAAAGGGAGGTTCTCACCCGCATAAAAGGTAAAACTTCAACCTAAAAGGGAAGTCTCAACCTGTGATGGTTTAAGGATGAACAAAAACTCTGGAATGCTTAATGCAATTCCTGGAACTCTTCCAAAACAAGCAAGAAGCTGGAGTCTTCTGCTAGAGGAAGTGTTCTCAATTTTGTTCTCGGAACTCTTCCAAAATTGGCAAGAAGTTGAAGTCTTCTGCTAGAGGAAGTGTCCCAGATTGCCAACTGAAGGCATGTTCACGGGCATATTTGTCTCTGGCTACAACTCTGAATCTGGTGTGGCAGGTTGTGGCTTAGGCTCGCTTGATGTGGCTTTGAAGCTTGTAGATGACCACCATTTCCCCCCTGTCAGATACAAGGTGAGATGATGGAGAAAACTCAACTACAAGACTGTTCAATATTCTGGAACAAGTTCTAACATGTGTTTGGAATATGTTCTTGGCTGTTGATGCCCATTGCCAAGAAGCGATCCATCCAAGATGAATCTTTGTTCTTGCAGGACATTTGTTTCTGAAGCATCTGTTTGAAGAATGGCTAGTTTTATGACAATGCTTACATGGATGAAGATTAAAACAGTGATCTTTCAGATGGCCAACTCAGTCACAGTGTTGGCATTTTATAATCTGTTATTGTTGTTGTTGCAGAAGAGGAACAGAATCTAGAATAGCTGGAGGTGAACTGTCATGAAGAACAAGTGAGCTTTCATGAATAAATCTAGCACTCTGAAACTAAATGGGCTTGGCATAGTCTAGAATATGAAAGGACAAGTCCTTGTCATATCCAAGACCGGTTTTGTGCTTGTTGTGGACAAGCTATTCCCAAGGTCTGATGATGGGATTGGGAAGTGCAGACTGAGTTTCTGCATCTGCGTGTACAACTGCTGCTTTATTTGAATGAACTGTAACATTATTGACTTGCTGCTGATGGGTGATTGTCTCAATGTTTTGAACAAAAATAGGTTCAGAATGATGTCTATTTTGATGTAGCTCTTCTTGCTGTAGCTATGATTCAAGCTGCAACAAATCAATCTTTTCCTGTGCATTTTGTAGACATGTCTGAATTTCTGAGAGAGATTCTATGCTGATTTGTAATGTGTCATCAAAAGTAGATTGTATAAGAGTTTTCATGAACTCTAATACTTCACTGATTCTTTCCATGATCACAATTATTACTCAATGCAGAAAAGTAATATCCACGTACAGTACACAACAATATCTTGTATAAATGTGCAGCAAATGAATCATGGAATCAATGCATATATATGTAGACAGAGACTATAATGAGTTTTAATACCACAACTGGGGCAACAACAACTGCAAACTTGCTTGGATCCTTCAAGTACTCCTTCACTTTCAAATCAAAAATGATGGCTATCAAAACTTCAATAATTATAACAATGTCATGGATAGGACTTGAATGCTCATATGCCTTGACTGGGGTACGAATCAATGTTCTCTGATCTTGCCACTCTCTTCAAAGAAAACAATAGTCCACTTCAATATTTGAGATACCATGCTTGCTGTCTCATTTGTTACAGTAAGCTGAGAAAGCACTGAAATAAAAGCGGTAATGCTAGTGCTCAATTCAACAATCTTCATGCCATTTCCAAACTCAATACAATCTAGACTTCTAACTTGATACAGAAGTAAAATCAAACACTACTCAATCCAATGATTCCATTCACAGATGGCTGGATTTTAATTCAAATAAAAGAATGTGCTTATGTTTTTCAACCAACAAATTCACACCACTGCCCAATCAATTTCACGCATTTTGATATGAAATCTCATACTGCCACCATCATTTCAAATAACATTGAAACTCACCTTACATATTCAACCGGCACACTATTCAATGCATTCTACCCATCACTTCACATATGGGTTTTAATACCAGATTTCAAGTAAACTTTCCATGAAACAAATGAGCCCATGTATTAAATCTCAATTTGGCAGTTACATTGAAATATTATGTATCAAATGCTATCACTTCAATGCTTTAACTATAAACCGCAGCAGGGTAACATTATCATTCAAATGATTTAAATGATTTTAAAAAATTGCGCATTGATACTATTCACCTTCTCCAACTAATGTTGGACTCCACATAACTTGTGACTATGCGGTGGTTGTGGACTCTTCTCTGGCGAACTAAGACCTTGTTCACAAAAATAAAACCGCAGAGCCCCTTCAACGCCTGATAGTATTTCAAAATTCGAGGGAGATTTTACAAATAATGTGAGATACCATGTGGTTCCCAATAGCAGGCTGTTGATGGCCAATCTTACGCATCTTCCGGCGGGTACAAGACTCCCGATGCTCCTCCACGGCCAATCATTGGTTGTGACCGACGACAAACCCTTCTCCGTGAATCATTTAAAGATTATGGATGATTTTAGAAACATATGGATAGTAGTTCAAGAGATTGTTCAGCCCTTCCTGATCTCCTCACATCATCATTCGAAAATTTTCTTTTGCAGTGGCGGAAGCATGTCGCCCTTGGCAGAAAAAATCACAATGGAAAAAAACAACTTTTCACACACATTTACGCATGCACAACTTTTCACACGCATTTACACGTAGGCAACATTCTTGATTGCAGGATGATGGAGTAGCTACTATACATGAGGCAAGAATTGGGCTGCCTAGTTCCAGTTTCTGAGCGAGCAAGTGATTGGTACGACAGCTTGATGTTTTCATGCTTTCTATTCCTCGATTTAAATGCGTTGTTCAAATAAATATACCAATCGATATATGGGACAAAGAATAATTTATAGTGTTAGTGTTCCTTCTAGTGTGCTCATGCGAAGTCAACAATTCACTGATCAAAATGGTCTTTCAAGCATTTCCTTCGATAATGTAATGGAAGTAATCCAAATGAGTGAGGACCCTTACTACGGCATCTATGCGTGTGAAGCGAAGGTTAGACTACTGAATGAGTCAAAAGCCATCACCGCAACCATTAATGAAGAAGGGTGGCTACACATGGGTTAAAAGGATATAGCCACACAATCTTGTGGGCTTGTGCTTCAACCAGGGTCACAATATATACAAAGAATACCAAGTCGTGGTAGGGTCGAGTAAAGGCTAGTCTACAGAATGAGAGATAGAGAGGGTTTCAGCAGGAGAAAGTCATGCAGGAAAGTTTGCAAGGGTTTCTAATGATGCGAAGTAGAGAACACAGGGCTAGAGTATGACAAGTGAAATGTAGCCAGGGTCTCTCATGTATGCACAGAGAGACAGTCCTACAGATCAGAGAATACGACAGAAAGTTAGTGTTCCAGAGAAAAGACTATGATAGAAAGAAGCACCTTATAGTGGAGAATATGACAGAGGGACAGTATTAACGGGCAGTGTAACGTACCATTCTGGGCATTCATCAAACGAATATGCTACCATTCTGAGAAGCATTCAACACATTTATTTATTGCAGACGGCTGTGATAACAATGCAGGTCCAGAACAACGAAATGGGTCTCAGTCACTAGTAGTGGAGCGTTAGAGTTTTAAAACAATGATAGAGTGACAGGTCCGAAAACTTTTAATCCAGTGAGGATGAGTAGCGCTGACAGGCTTTGGGTGCCCAGGCTTTAATTCAATGTATGTTCAGAGAGAAATTTTTTTATAGACAGACAGAAAGCCAGAGACCAAAAATACAGACCTATAGATTTCAAAGGTCAGGAATGTCAGGGATGGCAGAGCCAACATGCCAGGACTCTTAACTCTCAACGTTTTTTTTTTTGCATGGCCCTCAACACCATTGCATGAATTAATCAACTAGTAATATCACTGCACCGAGAGTTCACGACCCACATAACATTAATGGTCACTGCATAGGTCTAGTGAGAGAAACACAAAAAAAGGTCACAAGTAAACAATGACTCAAATATGAGCAGGGCCAGAATTCGCCTGCTCTGATACCATGCTAAACACACATGGGGAGCGAGAGAAATATGAAAGATAAAACATGAAAATACAATTTTTATTAACAATAGATTTACATTTATAGTACATTATGTGACTCTTGGGTTTCACATCCCAAGGTCTCTTGGACTCCTTTTGTCCATTCCACACTAACCCATTGAGGATTAGGTGTCCAACACAAGCCTTGCCCCTGACTGCTTGAGCTACACAATTACACAATCACTAAGTCTCTCCCTTAGCCTACCACCCGATTCCAGTGGATTCGGTGGAATGTTATGCAACATGTTAGACTAGGGTTTTATTAGACTGATGTTGCATTGTCATGAGTGAATTGCAAAGGCATAGCATAGGAAATGCCAAAGAATTCTAGTTTAACTTTTCTAAATCTTACTTCTAACCTTCTAACTAAATTTTGAAGAATCAATAGGAAATCAAATTGCAAAGAAAACCTTCAACAAAACAACACTAGGCCACTATGGCAATGGATTCAATTCATGAAAAATACTTGCAAAGAAACCTTGACAGAAAAATTAAAGCATGCCTTGTAATCAATTTGAAAAGAATTTTGGCAAATGAAATATGTTCATCTAATCAAAACTCCGATGCTTTAGAAAGAACAGAAGGAATGATCTTCTATTATGCTTATAAACATGTGTCCTTTACTAAATATATCTCATTCCCATACTAGAGAAACCACGTGCCTGTATTGAAATGAGTCTCATTCCTACACTGGGATACTCTGATCTTGTACAAGAATGCTTTGTTCATGTACTGGAATGTTCTTTTCCTATTCTGGAACATTTTATTCCTATACTATAATGGTCTATGCCTGTACTAAGAACTAATTATTCCTACACTAGAACTTCATTGTTCCTGCACTAGAACACAATGTTCTTGCACTAGGACAATCTTGTTCCAATTACCCTTCACTCGAATATGAATGTGTTATATATGGAAATAAATGAAAACAGAGAGGAAAAATGTAAGCTTTAACTTTAATTAAAATACTCCAAATCCAAAACAAACACTGAATGGAAATGATTGTAAAAGCTAGAAAGGAAATATCGCAACAATGCTTCTCTATAGATGCATGACAAAGTATTGACAATGCCATAATACATTGATGCTCCTCTTTCATCCTAGCACACAAGTTCCCGACATTGGTTTAGGACCATTGTTGCTCCATTACCCATTTTCAATAGAGTGTCATATCCAAAAAAAACATTAATGCTTTACTTCTATATTAATTAATCAATGCTCCATTGTGATATGGGTGCACTATTTCTTCAATAAGGTGTGGATGCACCAATGTTCTTAATACACCAAAAAATAATTCAAAATCGTTTTAACTTATCATAAGAGGTTAGAAAAACTAAAGAGGATTCTTAAAGGGAAGAAAAATAGAGGGTTTGTTTCATATCTTCATTTCACATACTTTTACAAGAAGAAGAAGAGGAGGTGGTTTTACAAGAGAATGAAATACACATAACAATGAAGGAAAGGGAAGAAAAATATTATTACAATAAAGTAACTCATTTTCCCCTCTTCAATATTTTAATTCTTCACATTATTTTTTTCATTTTTATTATTTTCCATTTCTCATTATTCTTCCCAATTTCTTGACTAGTTTTGCTAAGTTTCCTTTTGTTTAATAATTTTCCCTTTATTTTAGAAGTTAATGGTAAGTCTATTTTAGCTTTTTATATCAACATATATGGCCCAAAAATAATGGGCATGTTCGACAAAGAAAAGGGTGCACTTTTTGTACAACATGGGTGTGTATCGATTAGGGTTTTCACCTCCATTCCTTTGCAGTTTTATGAGGTTTCTCTATATGGAATAATGATTTTCCCTAGTAATCTTAGAGAACCAGTGCTCCTCTTTAGTATGTGAACACCAATGATCCTCTTTAGGTCTTGATTGCACTAATGCTCCTAAGTGTGGGTGCACTAGTGCTCTTCTTTATGTATGTGTGCACCAATGCTCCTAATACCTTGAAGCACTAAATAAGAAATTGTATTTTGTAAGGTGTGAGAACACCAATCACTAGGTATCTTCTTTATGTATTCATGAATCGGTGCTCCTAATACCTTGAAGCACTAAATAATAAATTATAGTTTTTAAAATTATTAAAATATGTGGGAAAAGAATAATTATGACTCTTAACAAAAGTATAAACTCAATATTTGTTTCATTTCTTCATTTCATATAAGTGAAGGGGAAGAGGAGGTGGTTCCACAAGAGAATGCAATACAAATAGTCATTAATTCAACGAAATATAAAGAGTATTTCTATCAAGAAATCCCCCTTTTCCCTCTTAGTTATTGCATTTTTAACCATATTAGTTTTTCTCTATTATTTTCCATATCACTATTGTTCCTAATTTCTTAGCTAATTTTATCTTTCTTTTTGTCAGTTTAGCCTCTATTTTTCATGTTAATGGTGGATTTATTTACATCGACATATATGGCTAGCAAATTAAGAGAAAATTCAACAAAAATAGGGGTATATTTTTTGGTGGTATGGTTGTGTATCTACAATACTGATTTTATTTATGCTATTCTCCTTTTCTCAATATTGTTCCTTATTTATTAACTAATTTTGATAGTTTTTTAAAATTGGTTTGAAGATTTTTATTTTATTTGTAGGTTAATATTGGATTTGTTTTAGGGTTTTACATCAAAACATATAGCTAAAAAATGAGGGGCAAGCTCAAAAGACAAAGCAAAATAATTCTTTGTAGAATGGGTACATGTCCAAAGGAGTTTTCACCTCTCATTCTTTGCAAGTTCATGAATTTCTATGATCAACATTTTGTTCTTGTTATTTTTCTTTGAGAACCAATGCTCCCCTTTTCTCTAGGCACACAAATGTTCCATTTTTTTTCTTTGAGCATTCAAATCACTAGTTCTCTTCTTTGGTCTGATAATGCTCATTTCCACTCTAGACATATTATTTCTAGTGGATTTGTGGTTTTGGAAATTTTTCATCAAACATTTTTCATGTAACCACTTAATTGTTTTGTAATTACAATCATCCAATCATTAAGTGGTTTGAGTGGTTTAACTCTCACTGTGGGTACGTATTGGTGATTTCACTAATACATTACTATATTGTAATGAATAAATTTTCAATACAAGTTATAGTATATTTTTTCAATATTATACTTTTATTTATTTCTAATGGATTCTTCCGTATGCTTCTATCTATATTATTATTTCAATTAATCAAAATTATAATTTTTATTAACATTCTACAAGGATTTTCATTTTTCTTTGTTATAACTTAGAGATTTATTAAAGAAAAAGGTGAGAACTAATACTTGAAATATTCAAAACAAAAGTTATGTTGTGCATACATTTTAATAAACATGTATTTATTAAATTTTATTAATCAATATTATGAATTCATAAGAATTAGTAAATACAAAAATAGTATTTGTAAAAATGGAAAAATATCAATGAATTAGTAAGTATAACTATTTCCTTTTGATAATAACTAATAATTTATTTATTATCTTATATACCAGTGTTATGTTATATTTCACCATTGGAACACTAGTGTTACTCTTTGATCTTGATATTGATGCTTCACATTTGTGTGGGTGCACCAATACTTCTCTTTTAAGTATGGGTGCAACAATTATACTATATGCTATGGTCACATTAGTAGTCCTATTTTAGGTATAAGTGCATTGGTGATCCACTTTGTCCATGGAGCACTAGTACTCAAAAATGGCTATGGAGCATCAATGCTCCTATGTTTTGAGAGAAAAGATAATTTTTACTCTATAACATGCATTGATGCATATTAAATATTGTCATATAAGTGCCTTTCAATGTTTTAAGAACACTTTAATTATAATAATAATAAAAAAATTATCCAATTGCTTAGATTTTTTAGTTATAACAAACATTTGTTAACAGATCTATTAAAATTTCTACAATAATGGAGGAGTTACTACAACAAATTTGATAACTTTTTCCAATTGCATAACACTAAATACCTCCATAAAATATTTTACCATGTAATGTCTTGTCGTTGCTACTAAAACACCCTCCAAAATTTTGGCCTACATCCAAATTTTGGAGCCTACCTTGATTTTTTATATTGTCGTCACAAACAATGAGAGTTATTGCATGTGTTTTCTCTAAGTGTTTTGCTCCCATTTGCAAGAAAATCAAAGAGTCGTCATTTTGCAATGCAAGTATCACATGAAGTATATAAGATTATTTTGCTGGTTTCAAGAGGTAATGTTTTTTTAAATGAGTTGTTCTTACTATTTAAACATTCGTCACACTCATTTCGAAAGTTTTAACCACTATCCCACAAGTGTTGTCACAAAGTTGTTGCACTGAGGGAAAGTTGCTTTTTATGTGTTCTGGATGATCTATGTTGTTTCTCCAAGTGTTCTAAGTGTGTGATCACAGTCATGTCTTAAGATTATTCACGTTAGCTTCGCCAATATTAGATTTGTCCAAATTCAGAAAAATGTTCAACCAAGAAACTTAGCCACAAGTGGGAAAAATCAGTGCTCAAGCCCTGAACCTATCTCCCTTAGCTCCCGAACTATGTAACTTTCTTACTCATTCCAACCTGAAATGTGCATTGCATAGTCTCAAGGCTCAAGTCTTGCCCCTGACTGCTTGAGCTACACAATTACACAATCACTGAGTCTCTCCCTCAGCCTACCACCCGGTTCGAGTTGATTCAGTGGAATGTTATGCAACATGTTAGACTAGGGTTTTATTAGACTGATGTTCTATTTTCATGAGTGAATTTCAGATTTGAGGTATTCTATAATACTGTGACAGGATGATGAAGAATGAGATAGAGAAGGGGAACATGTGATAATACACCTCTTTAGCTAAATATGCAAGTAGATCAATAAGAAGAAATTAAAGGGACATTGGTTTGCAACCACTGCTCAAGATAGAATATCACCGAAAACTCCTCATCTCTAAGAAATATGGAGGTGGAATAAAGAGAATTCTCAAGAAGATACATAGAAAGAAGCAACAAGAATGACTTGACATTTCCATGCCATCTGTAGTCTATGTCATCAGTGTCATATCATTTCATGTCATGAGTCACCATGTGCCACATCACTTTTATAGAATATGTAAATTCTTATTCAAAATGTATTGTAAATTGGAAGTCCAAGGATCATGTATAGAATATGAAGAGTCATGTAAAGTCGAAAAGTCATAGGAAGTCAAATAATCATGAGAGTTCTCATAGAGTCACAATGGAGGTGAAGCACCACACCATTGGTTATATATAAACCCTCATTGTATGTTTAGAGGAGTTTTGACCTTAGTTCCTCTTGAAAGGCATCAGAGAGACAAGCTAGTTCATTTAGGGAGTATGTAGTGGCACCAATGCTCCACTATTGGAGTTAGTTGTGTTCATTGTATACATGTGTCTCAGGAATTTTACTTAATACATCTTTATCACATCTTTTTGGACTATTATGTTGGATGTTAGATGAATACCTCTCATTTGTGTGTGTTTCTATCATAGTGGTACTATTACCTCTCTCTTAGAGTCTCACTTTCTCTTCCATCCACAATAGAAGAAACTTGACACACCTACAACTGAACACTCACTAGGAACACTTATTTTCTTTTTGAAGACACACATGTGTTCCTCTCTCTTGCTGTTAGTTAGATCCAAGGAAAATATTTAAGAAAACAGTAGTTGGGTCGTATTACGAATGGGGATCCTATCCCAAATTATGTGAGGTCTAATTGGGACCACATATCAGGGAGACCCCTTGAATGTTGTTGGTGTTCACAATCGTACTTTTTTTAACCTTATCCTTGCCCTAACTATGCTACCTAAACCTCTGTTTCACAACTAAATTAAAACGTTCACACATGGTTCTTGGTCTGTTTTTGTGATTTTATTGGATATGGATTATAAGGGCTTATTTGTTAATAAAAAGGTTGAATAGGCTTAATTTCCTATGTAACTTATCTTTTCGTATTTCCTTAAAGCATGGTGAGTAAATGTCATTAATCAAAGTCAGAGTTCGGTTACTGCAAGATTCACAATTCTTGTACTACTCGCCATTCCTGTACCAGGTGGATAGCCGACCCATTCATTTTGGATTAACTCCAAATATAATATACTTTTTAAGGAATGAAATCCACCTCTCACTGAGGGTTTGTTCCATTTTATGCATTAGGTTTGGAGAATTATTGATGGACTCAATATGGAGGCCAATTGTTTTTCAAACACGTTTCCTTGTTAAGTTTTCAACATGACCAAGAGCTAAGTTTTTATGTATAAAATAGGTATTCTAGGATAGGTTTATCTAGCGATACGATGAAGGGTTTTTGATACACGACCATTGTAATTTTTATCTTATATCACCCTATCTCTCTGGGTTGGATCCATAATTTTACAATAAATATTTGTAGAAGAATTTGAATAAAAGAAGGGGGTGATGCCAGTTTCATATTTTGGTTCCTATCATTATGTGTAATGTTTCCTTCGTGTAGATGATTTCAAAGTTTTCATAAAGGGAAACAAGTTGGTTGGCTAGGGCCCAACCAACCCAACTCATTCTCCCTATATTTCCTAAGTTGTTTAGATCTCATTATGTCAGTGTAAAAAAAGTGATTTCTTTTACATGCTTGAGCTTGCATATTTTATGAAAACCTTATGAATATTTTGCACGTGATCTCGGAACTAAGGATTCTCCATGTGATTAAGTTAATTTCCCATTTCCAATTTTAGTATTTCTTTACGTTCTTGAAAGTATCGCACTATTTGGTTCTTTTCTGAGAAATGTTTTTTGAGTTCTTTCTGAAATATTAGCTAAGTTTATGAGTTTTAAGTTTGAATCATTTTCCTTCCAGCATATGTGTGACTTATATGAATACAAAATTTTGTAATATAATAACAAATATGTATGTAAAGATTAAACTGTAATGATTTCGTATATGAATGCAACTTGAACATTATTCATTATAAGGATCATTTATGGTGCCTTTCCGAGATTAACAATTTTATGGAATTTATCTTTCAACGAAGAGTTTATATATTATTGTGAACAATATGTAAAAAGGTTAAATTCTAACTTTTGAATAGGCACTCTTATTTACATTGAAAGTGTGTTTCCTTTTCTGTCGTTGCGATATTTCCTTTCTAGCTTTTACAATCATTTTCATTGAGTGTTTGTTTTGGATTTGGAGTATTTTAATTAAAGTTAAAGCTTACATTTTTCCTCTCTGTTTTCATTTATTTACATATATAACACATTCATATTCGAGTGAAGGGTAATTGGAACAAGATTGTCCTAGTGCAAGAACATTGTGTTCTAGTGCAGGAACAATGAAGTTCTAGTGTAGGAACAATTAGTTCTTAGTACAGGCATAGACCATTATAGTATAGGAATAAAATGTTCTAGTATAGGAAAAGAACATTCCAGTACATGAACAGAGCATTCCTGTACAAGAACAGAGTATCCCAGTGTAGGAATGAGACTCATTTCAGTACAGGCACGTGGTTTCTCTAGTATGGGAATGAGATATATTTAGTAAAGGACACATATTTATAAGTATAATAGAAGATCATTCCTTCTGTTCTTTCTAAAGCATCAGAGTTTTGATTACATGAACATATTTCATTTGCCAAAATTCTTTTCAAATTGATTACAAGGCATGCTTTAACTTTTCTGTCAAGGTTTCTTTGCAAGTATTTTTCATGAATTGAATCCATTGCCATAGTGGCCTAGTGTTGTTCTGCTGAAGGTTTTCTTTGCAATTTCATTTCCTGTTGATTCTTCAAAATTTAGTTAGAAGGTTAGAAGTAAGATTTAGAAAAGTTAAACTAGAATTCTTTGGCATTTCCTGTGCTATGCCTTTGCAATTCACTCATGACAATGCAACATTAGTCTAATAAAACCCTAGTCTAACATGTTGCATAACATTCCACCGAATCAACTGGAATCGGGTGGTAGGCTAAGGGAGAGACTTAGTGATTTTGTAATTGTGTAGCTCAAGCAGTCAAGGGCAAGGCTTGTGTTGGACACCTAATCCTCAATGGGTTAGTGTGGAATGGAAAAAAGGAGTCCAAGAGACATTGGGATGTGAAACCGAAGAGTCACATAATGTACTATAAATGTAAATCTATTGTTAATAAAAATTGTATTTGCATGTTTTATCTTTCATATTTCTCTTACTCCCCATGTGTGTTTAACATGGCATCAAAGCAGGCGAATTCTGGCCCTGCTCATATTTGAGTCATTGTTTAGTTATGACATTTTGTTGTGTTTCTGTCACCAGACCTATGCAGTGACCATTAATTTTATGTGGGTCGTGAACTCTCGGTGCAGTGATATTACTAGTTGATTAATTCATGCGCTGGTGTTGAAGGCTGTGCAAAAAAAAAAAACGTTGAGAGTTAAGAGTCCTGGCATGTTGGCTCTGCCGTCCCTGACATTCCTGAACTTTGAAATCTGTAGGTCTGTATTTTTGGTCTCTAGCTTTCCATCTATCTATAAAACATTTGCTCTCTGAACATACATTGAATTAAAGCCTGGGCGCCCAAAGCCTGTCAGCACTACTCATCCTCACCGGATTAAAAGTTTTCAGACCTGTCACTCTATCATTGTTTTAAAACTCTAACGCTCCACTGCTAGTGACTGAGACCCATTTCATTGTTCTGGACCTGCATTATTATCACAGCCATCTGCAATAAATAAATGTGTTGAACGCTTCTCAGAATGGTAGCAGAGTCGTTTGATGAACGCCTAGAATGGTACATTACGCTGCCCATTAATACTATCCCTTTGTCATATTCTCCACTATAAGGTGCTTCTTTCTGTCATATTCTTTGCTCTGGAACACTAACTTTCTGTCGTATTCTCTGATCTATAGGACTGTCTCTCTGTGCATGCATGAGAGACCCTGGCTACATTTCACTTGTCATACTCTAGCCCTGTGTTCTCTACTTCGCATCATTAGAAACCCTTACAAACTTTCCTGCATGACTTTCTCCTGCTGAAACCCTCTCTATCTCTCATTCTGTAGACTAGCCTTTACTTGACCCTACCACAACTTGGTATTCTTTGTATATATTGTGACCCTGGTTGAAGCACAAGCCCACAAGATTGTGTGGCTATATCCTTTTAACCCATGTGTAGCCACCCTTCTTCATTAATGGTTGCGGTCGTGGCTTTTGACTCATTCAGTAGTCTAACCTTCGCTTCACACACATAGATGCCATAGTAAGGGTCCTCACTCATTTGGATTACTTCCATTACATTATCGAAGGAAATGCTTGAAAGACCATTTTGATCGGTGAATTATTGACTTCGCATGAGCACACTGGAAGGAACACTAACACTATAAATTATTTTCTCTCCCATATATCGATTGGTATATTTATTTGAACAACTCATTTAAATCGAGGGATAGAAAGCATGAAAACATCAAGCTGTCATAGCAATCACTTGCTCGCTCAACAATTGGAACTAGGCAGCCCAATTCTTGCCTCATGTACAATAGCTACTCCATCATCCCGTAATCAAGAATTTTGCCTACGTGTAAATCCGTGTGAAAAGTTGTGCATGCGTAAATGTGTGTGAAAAGTTGTTTTTTTTCCATTGTGATTTTTTCTGCCAAGGGCGACATGCTTCTACCACTGCAAAAGCAAATTTTCGAATGATGATGTGAGGAGATCAGGAAGGACTGAACAATCTCGTGAATTGCTATCCATATGTTTCTAAAAGCATCCATAATCTTTAAATGATTTACGGAGAAGGTCTGTCGTCGGTCACAACCAATGATTGGCCGTGGAGGAGCATCGGGAGTCTTGTACCCGCCGGAAGATGCGTAAGATTGGCCATCAACAACCTGCTATTGGGAACCACATGGTATCTCACATTGTTTGTAAAATCTCCCTCAAATTCTGAAATAGTATCAGGCGTTGAAGGGGCTCTGCGGTTTTATTTTTGCGAACGAGGTCTCAGTTCGCTAGAGAAGAGTCCACAACCGCCGCATAGTCACAAGTTATGTGGAGTCCAACATTAGTTGGAGAAGGTGAATAGTATCAATGCGCAGCTTTTTAAAATCATTTAAATCATTTGAATGATAATGTTACCCTGCTGCGGTTTATAGTTAAAGCGTTGAAGTGATAGCATTTGATACATAATATTTCAATGTAATTGCCAGATTGAGATTTAACACATGGGCGCATTTGTTTCATGGAAAGTTTACTTGAAATCCGGTATTAAAACCCATATGTGAAGTGATGGGTAGAATGCATTGAATAGTGTGCCGGTTGAATATGTAAGGTGAGTTTCAATGTTATTTGGAATGATGGTGGCAGTATGAGATTTCATATCAAAATGCGTGAAATTGATTGGCCAGTGGTGTGAATTTGTTGGTTGAAAAACATAAGCACATTCTTTTATTTGAATTAAAATCCAGCCATCTATGAATGGAATCATTGGATTGAGTAGTGTTTGATTTTACTTCTGTATCAAGTTAGAAGTCTAGATTGTATTGTGTTTGGAAATGGCATGAAGATTGTTGAATTGAGCACTAGCACTACTTCCGCTTTTATTTCAGTGCTTTCTCAGCTTACTGTAACAAATGAGACAGCAAACATGGTATCTCAAATATTGAAGTGGACTATTGTTTTCTTTGAAGAGAGTGGCAAGATCAGAGAACACTGATTCATACCCCAGTCAAGGCATATGAGCATTCAAGTCCTATCCATGACATTGTTATAATTATTGAAGTTTTGATAGCCATCATTTTTTATTTGAAAGTGAAGGAGTACTTGAAGGATCCAAGCAAGTTTGCAGTTGTTGTTGCCCCAGTTGTGGTATTAAAACTCATTATAGTCTCTGTCTACATATATATGCATTGATTCCCTGATTCATTTGCTGCACATTTATACAAGATATTGCTGTGTACTGTACGTGGATATTACTTTTCTGCATTGAGTAATAATTGTGATCATGGCAAGAATCAGTGAAGTATTATAGTTCATGAAAACTCTTATACAATCTACTTTTGATGACACATTACAAATCAGCATAGGATCTCTCTCAGAAATTCAGACATGTCTACAAAATGCACAGGAAAAGATTGATTTGTTGCAGCTTGAATCATAGCTACAACAAGAAGAGCTACATCAAAATAGACATCATTCTGAACCTATTTTTGTTCAAAACATTGAGACAACCACCCATCAGCAGCAAGTCAATAATGTTACAGTTCATTCAAATAAAGCAGCAGTTGTACACGCAGATGCAGAAACTCAGTCTGCACTTCCCAAGCCCATCATCAGACCTTGGGAATAGCTTGTCCACAACAAGCACAAAACCGGTCTTGGATATGACAAGGACTTGTCCTTTCATATTCTAGACTATGCCAAGCCCATTCAGTTTCAGAGTGCTAGATTTATTCATGAAAGCTCACCTGTTCTTCAAGACAGTTCACCTCCAGCTATTCTAGATTTTGTTCCTCTTCTGCAACAACAACAACAACAACAGATTATAAAATGCCAACACTGTGACCGAGTTGGCCATCTGAAAGATCATTGTTTTGATCTTCATCCATGTAAGCACTATCATAAAACTAGCCATTCTTCAAACAGATGCTTCGAAAACAAATGTTCTGCAAGAAAAAAGATTCATCTTGGATGGATCGCTTCTTGGCAATGGGCATCAACAGCCAAGAATATATTCCAAACACATGTTAGAACTTGTTCCAGAATATTGAACAGTCTTGTAGTTGAGTTTTCTCCATCATCTCACCTTGTATCTCACAGGGGGGAAATGATGGTCATCTACAAGCTTCAAAGCCACATCAAGCGAGCCTAAGCCACAACCTGCCACACCAGATTCAGAGTTGTAGCCAGAGACAAATATGCCCATGAACATGCATTCAGTTGGCAATCTGGGACACTTCCTCTAGTAGAAGACTTCAACTTCTTGCCAGTTTTGGAAGAGTTCCGAGAACAAAATTGAGAACACTTCCTCTAGCAGAAGACTCCAGCTTCTTGCTTGTTTTGGAAGAGTTCCAGGAATTGCATTAAGCATTCCAGAGTTTTTGGTCATCCTTAAACCATCACAGGTTGAGACTGCCCTTTTCAGGTTGAAGTTTTACCTTTTATGCGGGGTGAGACCTCCCTTTTATGGTTGAAGGTTTCCCTCTTTAAAAAAATAGGAGCACTTCCTCTAGCAGAAGACTTCAGCTTCTTGCTAGTTTTAGAAGAGTTCCGGGAACTGCACTAAGCATTCCAGTGTTGGTGATCATCCTTAAACCACCGCTCTTTATACCAACATTTCAGAGAGCACATTCAGCCTAGTGTTGCCATGCATATTTGCACATTTTGTATTACGGCTCTCTTCTTGGACTCATACATAACCCTTGGGATTAAGGGGGGGAATGTTGGACACCTAATCCTCAATGGGTTAGTGTGGAAGCTGAATGGACAAAAGGAGTCCAAGAGACCTTGGGATGTGAAACCCAAGAGTCACATAATGTACTATAAATGTAAATCTATTGTTAATAAAAATTGTATTTGCATGTTTTATCTTTCATATTTCTCTCGTTCCCCATGTGTGTTTAACAGCTTGAGCCTTGAGACTATGTAATGCAAATTTCAGGTTGGAATGAGTAAGAAAGTTACACAGTTGGGGAGCTAAGGGAGATAGGTTGAGGGCTTGAGCACTGATTTTTCCCACTTATGGCTAGGTTGCTTGGTTGAACGTTTTTCTGAATTTGGACAAGTCTAAGATCGGTGAAGCTAACGTGAATAATCTTAAGACATGACTCTAATCACGCACTTAGAACACTTGGAAAAACAACATAGATCATCCAGAACACATAAAAAGAAACTTTGCCTCAGTGCAAAAACTTTGTGACAACACTTGTGGGATAGTGGTTAAAACTTTGGAAATGAGTGTGACGAATGTTTAAATAGTAAGAACAACTCATTTAAAAAAAGATTACCTCTTGAAACCAGCAAAACAGTCTTATATACTTCATGTGATACTTGCATTGCAAAATGACGACTCTTTGATTTTCTTGCAAATGGGAGCAAAACACTTAGAGAAAACACATCCAATGACTCTCATTGTTTACGACGACAATATAAAAAATCAAGGTAGGGTCCAAAATTTGGATGTAGGCCAAAATTTTGGAGGGTGTTGTAGTAGCAACGACAAGACATTACATGGTAAAATATTTTATGGAGGTATTTAATGTTATGAAATTGGAAAAAGTTATCAAATTTGTTGTAGTAACTCCTCCATTATTGTAGAAATCTTAATAGATCCGTTAACAAATGTTTGCTATAACTAAAAAATCTAAGCAATTGGATAATTTTTTTATTATTATTATAATTAAAGTGTTCTTAAAACATTGGAAGGCACTTATATGACAATATTTAATATGCATCAATGCATGTTATATAGTAAAAATTATCTTTTCTCTCAAAACATAGGAGCATTGATGCTCCATAGCCATTTTTGAGCACTAGTGCTCCAAGGACAAAGTGGAGCACTAATGCACTTATACCTAAAATAGGACTACTAATGTGACCATAGCATATAGTATAATTGTTGCACCCATACTTAAAAGAGAAGTATTGGTGCACCCACACAATTGTGAAGCATCAATATCAAGATCAAAGAGTAACACTAGTGTTCCAATAGTGAAATATAACATAACACTGGTATAGAAGATAATAAATAAATTATTAGTTTATTATCAAAAGGAAATAGTTATACTTACTAATTCATTGATATTTTTCCATTTTTACAAATACTATTTTTGTATTTACTAATTCTTATGAATTCATAATATTGATTAATTAAATTTAATAAATACATGTTTATTAAAATGTATTGACAACATAACTTTTGTTTTGAATATTTCAAGTATTAGTTCTCACCTTTTTCTTTAATAAATCTCTAAGTTGTAACAAAGAAAAATGAAAATCCTTGTAGAATGTTAATGAAAATTATAATTTTGATTAATTGAAATAATAATATAGATAGAAGCATATGGAAGAATTCATTAGAAATAAATAAAATTATAATATTGAAAAAATATACTATAACTTGTATTGCATTACAATATAGTAATGTATTAGTGAAATCACCAATACGTACCCACAGTGAGAGTTAAACTACTCAAACCACTTAATGATTGGATGATTGTAATTACAAAACAATTAAGTGGTTACATGAAAAATGTTTGATGAAAAATTTCCAAAACCACAAATTCACTAGAAATAATATGTCTAGAGTGGAAATCAACATTATCAGACCAAAGAAGAGAACTAGTGATTTGAATGCTCAAAGAAAAAAAATGGAACATTGGTGTGCCTAGAGAAAAGGGCAGCATTGGTTCTCAAAGAAAAATAACAAGAACAAAATATTGATCATAGAAATTCATGAACTTGCAAAGAATGAAAGGTGAAAACTCCTTTGGACATGTACCCATTCTACAAAGAATTATTTTGCTTTGTCTTTTGAGCTTGCCCCTCATTTTTTAGCTATATGTTTTGATGTAAAACCCTAAAACAAATCCAATATTAACCTACAAATAAAACAAAAATCTTCAAACCAATTTTAAAAAACTATCAAAATTAGTTAATAAATAAGGAACAATATTGAGAAAAGGAGAATAGCATAAATAAAATCGGTATTGTAGATACACAACCATACCACCAAAAACTATACCCCTATTTTTGTTGAATTTTCTCTTCATTTGCTAGCCATATATGTCAATGTAAATAAATCCACCATTAACATGAAAAATAGAGGCTAAACTGACATAAAGAAAGATAAAATTAGCTAAGAAATTAGGAACAATAGTGAGATGGAAAATAATAGAGAAAAACTAATATGGTAAAAAATGCAATAACTAAGAGGGAAAAGGGGGATTTCTTGATAGAAATACTCTTTATATTTCGTTGAATTCATGACTCTTTGTATTGCATTCTCTTGTGGAAATAAATATTGAGTTTATAGTTTTGTTAAGAGTCATAATTATTATTTTCCCACATATTTTAATAATTTTAAAAACTATAATATATTATTTAGTGCTTCAAGGTATTAGGAGCACCGATGCATGCATACATAAAGAAGCTACCTAGTGATTGGTGTTCTCACACCTTATAGAATACAATTTCTTATTTAGTGCTTCAAGGTATTAGGAGCATTGGTGCACACATACATAAAGAAGAGCACTAGTGCACCCACACTTAGGAGCATTAGTGCAATCAAGACTTAAAGAGGATCATTTGTGTTCACATACTAAAGAGGAGCATTGATTCTCTAAGATTACTGGAGAAAAACATTATTCCATATAGAGAAACCTCATAAAACTGTGAAGAAATGGAGGTGAAAACCCTAATCGATACACACCCATGTTGTACAAAAAGTGCACCCTTTTCTTTGTCGAACATGCGTGTTACACTGAAATTTGTCACCATGGCTATCTGCAGTTAATATGGCTCCATCAATAGTCATATTGTCCTCCTTGTCAAGCCTCATACCTCTGCTCTTCATGTCAAACTTCAAAAAGAGAGAAAGTCACTTAAAAAAATGTTTATCTCTGGGTACGCAGGTTCTCTCTACCTTGCCTGCGTGTACGCATTCCAAACACACTGTACCTGCTGCGTAGTAATACGCTCTGTATACTAAAGCTAGGGTGCGTACCCCTGTAAGGGTCAAAAGGCGCAAGTTTCATCTTTAAAAAGTTACTTGTGGTCACTTCTAGAGCCTTCTAGAAGAGTTCTTGACGTGTATTGAGCGCCTCCAGATGGTTCATGCACCCCTATGATAGAGGAGCTTATCCCATCAACAGAGGAGCTACCCCATCCAAAAGAGGGAGTATCCCATTGATGTTGGAACTGAATAACCTCTTCTAATGCTATAAATACAAGCATTGGGCCAAAGGAGGGGAGGTTGAAAGCTAAACATTCTAAAGGGTAAATGCTACTGGAATTAGGACTTCCATTTGTTGACTTGTGAGGAGAGATCACTATCCTTCCTTGTTGCCATAGTGGGAGTGTGTGAGCTTGTCAAAGTAGAGGAAATCTCTTGCTGGACCCTGGGAGGAGCTTGCACAACACCAAGGCTCAGGTTGTAATGGTTCCTTTTTGATTATCTAATACAAATAAGTCCATTCTTCTCAATGATTTGTTGTTAATGAATTATTTCATGTACTCCTTGGTCTATGTGATGAATATGCTTTGTTTTATGATGAATATTTAGGTGTTATGTAATCGTTTGCTTTGTTAGTGTATGCAGGTCTAAAAGTGAAGGAGGA